>JAPYZJ010001206.1:0-67414 GCA_030522765.1 Ophioninae sp. B BG-2022a | reverse complement strand
TGCGACACCAACGAGTTCTGCTAAATACCGTCAGATGGCGTCAAAATAAATTTTCCAGTGATTTTGTATCATCGGTTTTGGCATGGTCCCCATCTTACCTCGCTACCCCGTCTTACCCCACCTTCCCCTACTGTTCTTATCGATAACTATCAAGTTAGATTTTATTAAGAACTATAATCCCTCAAATCTTAAAAAAAATTGGACATTTTTTAACATCCACCCAGTTATTATTATTACTTAAATATTCGAAAATAATGAATACCCTAAGGAGTCAACTACTCGATGCTGACTAGCCATTCCAGCACTCCGTTCATCTGTTCTGACTTGAGGAAAAAACTTTGGAATTTATCAATTTGAAAAACTTCATAACGAGGCATAGCTACTTCCATGCGGTGAAACTTGCCCGCAATACTTGATAAATCTTTGAAGAACGATAATTTGATAAAAAGTTCACTCTTCTTTACTTTGGTTTACTTTTTTCGTGGATTCACAGTTATCCAAAGTACGGTGTGTTTTCTTGAAAATAGAGTTCGCTCTTCGTGCCGCTGCTAGAAATGAACGTCTCTAATCTATTCAGTAAATGATGATAAATTGCCTCAAAGTTTTTACTCAATTTTATCCTGACAAAAAATTCACGTAAATAACATTTTTGACCAATTCTATCAATGAAACAGATCTTAACGTGGGTTATTATATTTAGGGGTACCCCCATCATTTTTGGGGGGCAGGTCGATTTTTTCATCACCTTCATTTTTCGCGCTTCAATGAAACTTACCAAAAATTATTTTAGAGCACGTAAGTTCCGACTCTGTGCTTTTAAAAATTATAGTTTTTGCGACCATTTTAACGACAATTCGAATAGTTTTTCATAACTATATGGGTGATTGTCGCTATTTTTCATCTCACTCGATATAATTACGATTTGTTGATCATTTATCCCCAAATGTCTTATGAAACATTTGAACTTTGTGATAAGTGTAAAAATAAAGTTTACCACGAATAAAAAGGTTTTCTATTTGGAATATGGAAAATTTGTATTTTTTTTCGAAATAATTAATCCTTGCTCGACAGAATGATCACTTTGCCATTACTTCACTATTTTACTTTTAAAATATTCAGATCCATTACGTCAATGTGAACACTTCAAAAGGTCTGTAATTTTTTGGATGTTTTCAAATTTGTTGAAGTAAATCTCCTTGCAAAAATGACACTGATTCATGAAACATGTGTAAAATATCTGTTCCAACGGAGTATGTCCTCTTGTAAACTTGGAAACTTCATTTACCATAAATATTTTTCTATGTAACGCCATTCTTTTGAACCTTCAGTCGCAGCATTTGCGTCTCTTTCGACTGAAGGTAGAAGGTCTGAGTGCTCGGCCTAGCAGCTTAAAGGGATTCGTTTGGCTACAACGAATTTCACAAAAGGGTGGATGAAAAAAAGTCTCTGGCTTGGAAAAATTGATATTCCAAGCCGTTTGGACCAGGCCACGCTCGAGGCGTTTTTAAAGTTCAATCCGCTTCCCTGACAAAGGAAGTTAGCTCCATTTGTGAAGTACTTCTTCACGTTCTTTTTAAATACAAGCCTGTTCAAAATATTTCAAATTCTGGTACATATTAATATATATGAAGTCAATGATTAGTTTTCTCGTTTAAAATGGTGCCAAGTATATGTTCTAAGATTTTTGAAAAATTCGATTTTTAAATACGTTTTTAAAACCTTAAAACCTTAGATTCGTGTATGAGCATGGATGAAATCCACGAATATTTTCAAAACCTCTGAAATCTGAGACTCAGGTGTGCGTATGATTTAATTAACCCATTCATTAATGACTTATTGATAATCTCCAGAAAATTTAAATAGTACCATCTCTGACGATAAGAAAACTAATTTTTATACACCATTTGAGACTGTTTTTCTATTCTCCTAAGTTTCTTTGAGTTTGTTTTGAAAATGATCTATTTGAGATAGGTGAAATTTTGAAATAGACTGAAAATAAAGTAAATAAAAGTTGCATTATTGGTAATTAAATAGTAGTTATCTACACACTAATAATGATTACATTTTTAAACGTTTGAAAGAAAATCAAATAAATTTACCTAAGTTGTTTTCAAAATACTATTTTCACGAATCAGCGAACAAATTATTTTTAAACTCAAATTGAAAACCTGTTAGGTTATTCTCCAAAAAGAGTGGCCAAAAATAACAAATGCAAAATGCTTCTTTCCTAAATGAGCGTTGTTATGCAACTTGGAAATCTCGCTTTTCAAAGAGATTAGATTATATTTTAAAATCTTTGGAACAAAATCAAATTCATTTATCTTTAAGTAGTTATTTTCAAAATACTATTTTCACGAATGAACGAACAAAGTATTTTGAAATTCAAATTGAAAAACCTGTCAGGTTATTCTCAAAATTGAGTGGCTGAAATTAACAAATCCAAAATGCTCCTTTTTTAAATGAGCGTTGTTTCGCAACTTGGAAATCTAGCTTTTCAAGCACACGCATGATATATATATTTTTTTTACTCGTGAGGGAACCTGCTTCGACACGAGAAAGTAGGCCCGGCGAGTAATTTTTATTTTCGCGGTGTCCTGACCGCTGCAGTAATTATTGCGGTATATTACCAGGGCACAGACCCTGGAGGGGTTCCTTCGTGGACACCACGCTTAAGGGGGGTTCGAGACACGAGTTAGTAGAGGAGGTCGCTCACTCGTGGAGTGGCATGCTGCCGCAGTGAAATGACGTCTCGGGTTCACCAGAATGCAGTTAGGATGGAAGGGAAGAGAGAGAGAGAGAGAGAGAAGGAGATATGGAGGTGAGAAGAGGTCATCGCGTTGCGACGTTTCGTACTAACGCCCCCTGTTCACTACTTCCGCACGTAAAAGCTCTCTTCGTCCACCCAACGATTCTGACGTCGAGCTTTCTCACTCGCCATGCTTTTCCTTGCCATTCCATCATTTGGTCTTCCATTTCGAGAACGAGAGACCGAAAGAGGTAGGTAGGTCGAGGGGGGGTGGAGAAGTGGTGGAGAGAGAAAAGCTCACTGTACGAGGAGCCCCCTTAAAGCTTTGGCGTCAACGACGTCCTGCAACGTCGGTCGCAGCCAATTTACCGTGGCCAACCCACCCTATATATAAATATATATATATATATATATATCTAACACGTCACGCGAACTTGCATACACACCTGCAAAATTTCCTCTCTTTTATTGCGCACGTATATACGTAACCGATATTACCACCCAGGAATCTCTAACGAGAGTGGAACAGGTTTGTGATCGATTGGAATTTTTAATTCCTCGTTATCCGCTTTACTAGACATCGATACCGGGGAAAGCTTACTTATCTCGTTCTTGACTTCAACAGTAAAAACGAACCATCAATTTTTTTTTTCAAGATCATTGAACATAGTGTTCACTTGGTTCGTCGTTCAATTATCAGGCTCATATATTTTTCTTCCCCTTTCTCATCTTTGTAACTAAATTAGTTTATGGGACTGGAAAAAATCGGAATATCTGATACACTCGTGGGAGTTTGGACATTTATCTGAAGAAAAACGAGGAAAAGAGACGTATAAAGAAAAAAAAAAGTTACGCACTACGTAATAACGAACGTTTTATTGCTTCCTACCATCGTAAAAATTCTCGTGCCATTTCATTTCTGTTTTAGTGTGCCTTCCTATTCCTCTTACCAGATTTTACGATACCCTCCCTTTCATTTTTATTTCACACATTTCCGGACCCTTAAAATTCTTGGGCTCTTAAAACTTCCGGGCCCTTAAAATTCTTGGGATCTCAGAATTTCCGGGCCCTTCGTATATGCACGGATACACTTTTCTGATGCTTCGCGGTATAGTTTTTGCAAGAAGTTTTTTTTTATACAAAAAGACATATTGCCATAAAATGTCAGATTCAACGTCGATAAAATTTGACAAAACCATCTAGCCCTTTCTTCACCTATCAACAGTGAGACGAGCACTCAATTATTCTAGTATTGGAACAGAATTCAAATGGGATAATGTTCCGAATTTTACAAATCTGCAAAACCAATTTTTTCGTGAATTATACAATTTTGTATTAAAAAAAAAGAAGCATTAGGCTCTGAAGAATTCATGAATACAGGACTTAATGAATTTGTATTACATTGAAAATAATAAATCTCTGAGAAATTTGCATCAAAGAAATTTAGCAATATTTTTCGTACTCACACGAGGGTTGTTTGAAAATTTCTTGGCATTATCCATAAAGAAGGGTAGTGTGGAAATAAATCTGTACTAGCATAATAGCCTAATTATTTTTCAATAAATTAATCAAAATTGGTAACCTGCTGAATTTCCCTTAGAATAGACAAAATTGAAACCAGATCTGTAATTCTTTAAGTATGTATTTTGTTTAAAAAAATATGATGCGAAATAAATAAATATATATACATATTACATTTTCATGTTTTTCTGATTTTCCTGATTAGATCTGTGATAATTTGAACAAATATTTTATTAAGAAAAAACTATGAAGCTAAGTAAAATAGAAAATACATATACACATCACACTTACGTGTTTTCCAGTTCAGGCTAAGGATTTTGTAAAAACTCCTCGTACAGAAAGATGAGCTACGTCTAAAGCCCCAAACTGGTTGCTGTTGCAATACCATTGGAATGTCCATTGGGTTTCGTTTTTATTATTGTATTTGTTTTCATCACGTATTATAAAAATATTAAATTGCAATAAAAAAATTAACTCTCACTGAAGACGTTTCAGAATAATCGTGAGATTTCTTGAAGGAGGAATTCTCGGTTTGCAACATTCCAAAATGAAATGACAAACCGATTCCGTGAACGTAATTCGAAGGCAACAGAATCGTGGCAGGCCGATGCATTTGTACGTGAAAATCAATAAGCGAAGGAACAATTGTTGACCAACATGTTGCTGAGCGATACCACAAAACCGCGTTTCTCGTATGGTCGGTTTGTGTATTCACATTGTCCTGAGGAAACTCGGCGAACCCGATCGATATTGACTTGTAGCGGAGCGTGTTAGCCACAGGTCACTAACGTCCGAAGGGCTCCCGTTAACTGAACAAGTCGTTAGATCCGGTAGTACAACGCTCAAGATTTGTAACAGATATACCAAATGAGTAAACGAATCTTGATTGACGATGTGAGCCAATGATTTTCATTGGACAAAGGAGCACTGATATTTATCAAATCACCAATTATCACGTATATATTGCCCTAAATGGGCTTTTCCTTCGCACAAAAAAATTGAAAAGTTAGTAAAAACGCAATTAAGCGTGGAAGTAAATAAAAGGAAGTCCGTAAAGTTCCAAATGAGTACGCATTATTTTGACCCCTAAAGGTCACACTGAAAGGTGAAAGATTGAAGAAAATGAAAAGGCAGAGACAGCAGAGAAATCTGAGAGACAAAAAGTGACAAAACAAAGAAAGACAAATAAAGAATATCGGCTGATTTGTGAAACTGAATTTGTTGGTTTGCAGAGTTATTTTTATTAAAGTTTCATAAAAAAAAATATGAGGTGTAGTAAATAAAAATCCATTATTTTTCCAATAGATGGCTTTCGTTATTTGTATCTCGCGTTATACAAGTCCGATAGGGTTCTACTAGATGGCGTTAGAAACATTAGATTTCGTACTAATCAAGCTTTTCCGACAGTTTTGAGAGAGGCTGATTCAGTTTGTGATTGCTTGATTCCAGAAAAGAATGAATTTTTTTTTACTACAAATAATATAATTAGAGTTTCGTTTGCCATTAAAATGGTTGTTTTATTTATCATGATTTCTCGGCAATAGATCCTGTAGTTAGTAAGACTATCTCCCCCGGACTTACCCCATATCTTCTCATGTTGAAGACCAAAGATCAATATAAAAATAACAATAACTGAATTCTCTTAATGATAATTAAAAGCACTTTGAAATAATAATTCATTATTGTTCCATCATGCCAGTGTCCTTCATTGTATATCTCGTTACGCTCCGCTTTTAGCTGAACACGCGAACCGTCCATATTAATGAGTTTCTTTTTTTGTCTCTTTAAAAAAAAAGCCTAAGTAAATTCGCAATGTTTCTGTATCACTCCGAGGCTATTTTTCCACGTTACATGTTCGGATCTCTTTCGAAAAAAAAGTCACGTCGACCGTACACTGCTTATTCTGTACGGTCACGTTAGCCAGACCCAACAATGTGAAAAACGTCCGACCGTATGGATTATCAGTACGATGCTATCTACTCAGTTGCACGGATATGAGAGGTCAGGTACTGATTGTACACAGAAAAAATGGCGCGTGTGCGACATTTCCTTCAGCTCTGTGTACATCCTGTGTATCTGCGGACGTAGGATAATTTGAAGATAGATGGTCATAGCGAAGAGACGATCCAACGAAATATTAGGTGCAGTAAAAAGAAATACATTATTTTCTGAAGTCAGCAAATCACAAATTGAGTAAAACCAATCACAAATCTATGGCAAAACTTTGTTTGGTACGAAATCTCATCTTTCTAACGTCATCTATTGGAAAAATCATGGATTTCTTTTTACTACACCTAATATTATGAACTGTCACTGATAAAGAGCAGGATTTTTTTTTCGTCAGTTAGACGCCGTCATTAGCATCATGACACAAGAAATTTGCATGAAAAATTCAATCAATAATTGAGAATATTGCACTTTTATTTTTCAGCTAATCAGGACAAGTTACTATTTTATTGAATTAATTAAGATAATTAAATAATTAAAATAGTATGGCCATCTCATAGAGAATAGAATAGGAGAAATGGTCACTGCAGTGTTTGAAATATATTTTTGTTCAGTTAGAGTAAAATTGGACTTTTGTTATTCTTTGATGCCCAATGTAACTAATAATAAGCATATGGTGAAATAAAAGTAAAAACATTTGTTTTACTTGTTGGATTTCCAAATAGGACATCCCACAGAAAATTATAACCACTTCTCGAATTTTCATATGAATCGAAAGAGAGAATGCCATAAAAAATTGTCTGTTTGAATCATGTGATTTTCTATGCTCCCATAAAGATTTCAGATTCATGAGGATTATGCGTTGTACATCCGTGAATATTAGACAAAGTTTCAGGAACACTGATAAAGCTCCAGAATTGCCTGGCTTCACTGTACCTTCGAGACATTACAATTCATTCGTACTAGAAATCAATGGCTGTGGGAAACTGTCTGACGGATCTCTGAGGTACTGAAAATAGACGTGACAAGTGTCGGATGAAAAGTAAAATTGATGAGACTGTAGAAGCCTAAGGAGGAATCTGAAGGAACATTGGATATGTAGAATGAAAAATTAATGAATACATTGTTTTTTTAATTATTTTACAAATGGTGGAAAAAAATTAATGTTTCGGCATGGGGACATCCATTTTTTCTAATTTTTTTAGTATGTTGAGGGGCTGCAGAAAATGGCAGGATTTGACATACCTGGGTTTATTGATGGAAATGTGAATTGTAAACTTTGAAGGAAATAATGATCTTGAGTCACAAAGGATAACGAAAATTCACGAAAATTATCTGTATTAGAAGAAAAATGCACACAAATTATGTTTTCTCGAATAAATATTTAAAAAATGGTTTTTACAGAAAAAAGAATAAAAATTGCTATCACAGAAATTGACAAAAACGATGTTCTCTCAAAAATGGCAAAAATTGTTTTAAATACAGAAAAATTGACAAAAATAATGTTATTAACGAAAAAAAAACTACAAATATTCTGTTTTTCGCAGAAAATTAACAGAAAATATGTTTAAAATTAAAACGGGTGGAGAAAAGTTAAATTCGCCATATGGTTCCTGATATGAAGAGGCACTTTACAGAGCGTGGAATGTCTCGAAAATAAAGTGATGGTACAGAAAGGCACGAACTTTGCTCAGCTATAAAAGGACAGTGACGAACGAATACGCCCGGCCTGGAAATTCGTAGAGAATAATAATCGCGTGCCTATGATGTTACAAGAAGATTTCCGGTGGCTCTGGGTGATACGGAATGATAAAACGTAACGCATAAACTTAATGAAACCGACGGGTTTGGAAGCACCATACTTTCATTATCCCCTTCCACTTTAATGCCAAGGAATTCTGTATTTATCAGCTCTTTTAAAAGCTCTCATGAATGGACAAATTATTTTCAAAAATGTCATTTTAGAATCGTTATGAAAGCTTATTGGAATTAATTTTTTTCATATGTTGGATCAAGTAGGGTAAATAAGAGTGACATAAATAAATGTATATATTCGATTTTCCATCTTTTATTCACTCTTTGGCAAGAATGAGTCAAAAGACCGCATGGTGGAATTTAAGGGGCTCTGGGCTTGAAATATAAGGATTAGAATAATAAACCCATATTAGACTGATAGGAAAATTTATTCGACTAATAATTAAATTGTGACCAAACAAACTTCACAAAAAATCTTTAGGTTAAAAAAGTTCGCAAATACATTACGCGGTTTAAAAAATGCAAAATAATTATGCATATGCATTTTAAAAAATATCATCATTAATTTGTCAGCTTTAAGAAAAGCATCAATAAAATATTCAAATAGGATAATATTAAAAAAATATACTTTTTTCGTGATAAGCCACAAAATTTCTAAAAAAAAAAAACTATAAAACCTCAATAACTCAGAAATTACTTGATTTCAACCCCTACTTTTGACAAGGCTTTATTTGATTCGATCGATCTCTAGGATAACCAATTTCGAGAAATAGGTCAACTTTTCAGTCACCTTCTGTACACAGTCGAAAAGCTTGTTTTTTTCGTAGTCAGTTACTAAAATCATGAATCATTGGGGTTAAATCTGTGCAATGGAAAAACAATGTCCATCGTCCAGGTTTTTCCAGACCATCTCGACGAGCTTGAGAGATTCGAGGTTGGCTCTCGTATTCTATATGTTAGCTTGGACCGTCCCACATACGTCCGGGAGATTTATGAATCTCCAGAAACGTCTAGTCAACATTACACGTTCAGTTGTGCGACGTGGGATCGGCGAAAGCGTGGAGACTTCACCGGTGTACCTTAAACGAGGACGGCGAGGATCTTCTCCCGGATAACTCGAGTTTACAGCGTCTGTACTTGGCTTTACGCTCACAAGAGCGCATCCGATCCGGCAAATTAAGAAAATAACAAAAAAGTGCAAGACAAACGTGAAAAGAATGAGGCGGGAAAGCGGAATGGCGGATCTTCGGGGTCAAGGGAAAAAGGGAAAAAGACAAAAAGAAAAAAAGCTGCGAAAATTGCACGAGCCATGTGCAAAACTTGTACACCGAGATCTACACGCCTGATGACAACGTTTCTGCGGAAGCAAAATATACAGGGTGAATCAATAACTATTAGCACCTTGGATATCTTCGGGACTGCAAGGTTCACAGAAATATTTTCTGAAATAAAATTGCACAGCACGATAAGGGCCATGAGATAAACGATAATAGGTTTTTTGCAGGTAGAGGTACTTCAGACATTTGATGGTCAACTTCATTTTTTCAACTGGATCGGTATGCTTTTTTTCTGTATCATGATAGTGGAGCTTAAAACGTGTTCAACGACCTATAAATATAAAATAGGTAATTCATATATTATTAATTACATAATTGATGATAATAATAATCATAAAATTATATAATTAATTACCAAATTATTGCAATATATTACCCCTTTTTCCACGTACACCTTGGCAACATTATACGATTCCTTCTTTATTTCCTCTGGTCTGTTTTTTTCTGGTTATTAGAAAATTGACAATTGAAATATAATCAATTGTATATTTATATACACAAATATTCAGAAATAATGTACAATTGGATATTCTATGGATTAGTCAATTTTGAGAATATTAAAAAACATGTATCCACATTAATGGATTTACAGTGCGATTCAAGATTAGGTTTTTCGATATCGCTGCACTATCAAAGTGCCATATTCTGAACGCACATGCA
The DNA here is from genome assembly GCA_030522765.1 of Ophioninae sp. B BG-2022a. NCBI lineage: Eukaryota > Metazoa > Arthropoda > Insecta > Hymenoptera > Ichneumonidae > Ophioninae sp. B BG-2022a. The sequence goes on along the minus strand of JAPYZJ010001206.1, from coordinate 57,448 downwards.
ATGCCCATGCAATAAATAAGATTAGATTCTCAAATACTTCGATAACTTTTGAAAATATTGATACTGCAAAGATAATTTCCGGTGCATTTATTATCAATCAATTATTAATATTATTTATTATTAATGAATATTATTAATATTCTTTATTATTAATTAATATTATGAATATTGATTGATGATTTATACTGCAAAGATGATTTCCCGTACATTTTTTTAGTAATCAGACTCTATAAACGTCGTCTTTGAAAAACGAATTTTTTTTTACTTTCCTTCGAAACTAAATGCTAGTAGTAGTTATCGCAGTGGAACTTGAAAAATACACGAGGGTCGTATTTCACGCTTTTGCAATTTGTCCGAGGTGTACGCGTACGTGTGCGCTCAAGTGACACAGTTGAGTGTATGATCATCCGAAACTTATTTCCCACAGGCACTCAGATTCGATTCGCTGGAGCGAGACTCGCCGCACTTTTCTCTCTTCTCGTACGACCCTATCTAAAGATCATCCTTACTTTTCTCAAATCCCCCTTCCACTTTATTCTCTTGTTCTTATCCCTTCTTTCTGACCTTTTATTTCTTCAGATAACCTCTCTCCCTCTCTATCTTTGCCTCCCCACCCTTTTCGTTTATTTCGAAAGGTCCGAAGATGAGAAAATACGTTGTACAACTCTCTCGAGTATCAGTACCTCGTTATTCGCGAGGATTTCGACGTCCCTGGTATTCTCTCACTTTTCACTACCCCGCCTTAAGCTTTGCTCTCTGTTGCTCCAAGGCGAATATATAACGCGTAATTTCTCAATTTTTGTTGGTGCAGAAGCAGACGAGAAACGATAATGCGATTTCATGTTATGTTTATCAAAAAAATTCTGGTTACCGTTTCTATTTTATCATCAGATACGAAATATTTCGTTTCAAAGTTGAAAAATATTTTCATTGAATCTTTTTTAAATTAAAAAAGGGGAAAAAATAAGCATCATACCGGAATCTTTCTGCTTCAGTTTATGGTAAAGAATTGTAGATTTTTTTTATCTCTTGGAATGTGAGTGAATAGAGGACTGCAATGGGAATCGATTTCAAATTTTGTAAATGTATAAGAAATATTATTTTTCTCGTAATTTTTTAAATTTTTGTTATATTAATATTTTGTTAATCTTTATATCTTCATTTTATCAAGATTATTCTCTTTACCTCTCTCTGTCTCTCTCACTCTAAATATATTTTCTTTACATTTTTGCTTCTTTGGTTATTCTTGTTATATTATTATTCATTTAAATTTTATATCTTCATTTTATTGAAATTTTTGTTTTATCTTAAGCTGCCTGTAATTTTATATTTTATACTAGGGCATAATAAAATCTATCATAATTTTTTTGTTTGTCTCGCTCAGGGGAGTATTTAAATTGTTATTGAAAAGTAAAAATGTTTTTGAGCGAGACCACACGTCCTTCAGAAAGTTTTCCCGGACGAAAAAAAGTTTGATGGATCGTCTACTTCATTAACTCCTGACTTCGGTCTGAACGGATTAGCGAGGGTCAATGGCCTGCGGCCTTGTAACAGAGATAGCTACGTAAAATGATTTACCCTCGTTGTAGTATTGTTGGGTTGAAGGATCGAAGGGATGGACTGCGACGTCGTAGAACTTCATATAAAAAACAAACTCATTTTCTTTTCAATTTTGTTTTCTCGGATACGAAGCGTTTCAGCGGTACACATTTCGTGAAGCATCATTTTCGAGTCAAATTGATCAAATTGAGGGCCACTTTCGATCCCTCGTTGAAATCTATCTGGGACTTGAGCTTGAATATTTTTTTTTGTTTAACAAAGTCTTTTAAATTTTCAGGGATTTCCATACTTTTTCCCTACTCGGTATATTTAGTTTTCCAAAGATTGCTGATTGATTAATCGTTAAAATAAATCTTTCGCTATTTTACCAATTAACTGGCAAACCCAATAATGCAGTCTATTTATTTGAAACTTAGTCTGATCAACCGCTCGATCCCGAATTTTAATGACAAAATCTTTTTAGAATTCACCTTGAGCCCTTATTTTACAGAATTTACTTTGAGGTAGTACTTGCATGAACTTCCTCATTAGAAACAAAATTGATTTTTTTGTATACTGTAGTATAGCAATTCAGAATTACGTCCGCGAAAATTCAGCACACTTTACCGCAGAAAGAAGACAGTAATTGATTCATTAAATCAATGCATTTCACATACAACATTTGGAAAATACGTGCTGATCGATCTTTGAAACGGAAATATTAATAGTTTGCGATTAGATGCAAACTATAAAAAAAAAGCGGAAAATTTCAACAAAAATTTTTCGATGATAGTTTTTTTATTAAAAACTAGCTGACCCGGCGAACTTCGTACCGCCTCACAGTCAATAAATCTCGTGTTAAAGTGTTAATAAACCCAAACAAAGAAACTTTAATTAACACAAAATAAACTAAAATTAACACAAAACACACAAACTTTAATTAACACAAAATAAATTTATTAACGCTCTCGTTAATGTTACTCTTTTTTCAGTATTTCTGAACGCACGGATAAATGTCAATGATTACTTTCGTGTGTCAATGATTACTTTCGGATTACTTGACGTGTACGAAACAAACGAACATTTACGGAAAATGATTCATCTTTCATAATTATGTATTCTTTTTTTTGTTGTTTTTAATATGTATTCTTCTTATTTGGGAGGAGACGAATCTAACGACCCAAAAATCATGAAAATCGGTCCAGCAGATCTCGAGTAGACTAAAGGTGATTTCAAGCAGATATTAAACGATCTTCGTAATTTTATTGGGGACAGCTTTATGAAATGGCGGCTGATAAGACTACTTGAGTCAAGCTGATTGCTATTTTAGTACTTCATTTTTTATATTAATAATTGAACACGTTTATTACCAACATGTCCATATGAAAAAAAATGTGTAACTTTAACATGCCAAGAAAAAATTAACGACGTATGAGCTTTTCGTGTTCAAACGAAAATTATGACATCAAGATTTCTCACGGATTACTTTAGATTTCGATAGCCCTAGAGTTGGGTAAGTTTTTTCGAATATTGCTTCCTTTCACCCACTCAGAACCTCAACCTGGAATGCCTCATACATGGATTCATGAACACGATAAAGAACAGATAATCAAAGGTTCGCTTTTCTCGTTGCGACTTTCGTGGTTGCACAATTACGAAGATTAAAGCTTATCCGGCTCTCTCTCTCTCTTTCTCTATTTCTCTCCTTCTCTCTCTTTGGCTCACGCCCAGCACCACACACGCACTCACGGATTTAGCGAGCAAAATAAATTCCGAATGAATGACGTGCAACGAGATTTCTTTGCATTTTTTTTTCAATCTCCAACTTTCTATCAGACTGAGAGGGATCACCGTGTCCAGATTAACTTGAGCGATCAGCAGAAAGAAAGATTGGCTTTCATCAGTGCCATAGAACTATCTGGAAAAGTCTGCTGGCTGAACGAACACGCAGCCGTGCTTAACCAATCCTTTTCTTCAATTATTTCAATGAAAAACTAAATCATTGTCAATCTTTGTTTATTTAAAAAAAAGAACACTCTACTATGGAGGTACCAAAGAAATGTGAAATGTACAGTTCTTTTCACATGGCCAAATGCAATCAAGTAAGTTTTTTAATTTAATCATAAATATGACGAATTTTAAGAACAAGAAACTGAAAAAATCTAAGGACAATAAAAACTGTTTCTTGATTGTTGATAAGTTGCAAAGTATTCAACAAAAAATATTCCTTAATTGTTGATAAGTTGGAAAGTATTTAACCGAAAATTTCGTTGTTGCAACATAGTGACTATGTACATTTTTCATTTTTCTCAGAAATAATCAAGTAAATTCTTAATGACTCATATTTATGACAAAATTTAAGAACTTACTTCATTATTTCTAAAGAACATTAAAATATACACACTCGTTATGTCGTAACAACGAAATTTTTGGTTAAATACTTTTCAACTTATCAACAATCAAGGAATATTGTTTTCCAGCAAGATAGAAATTTTGAGAGGCTGCCATAGAAAATGTTGATAGCTAAATCGTACAAATAAATTAATTAATACAAATTATACAAAATCAAAAATCATAAAAATTATCATGATTAAAAAGAAAAAAATATCGAAGTCCTGTCGAAAATTTCAGTTTCGATACTTCGAATCGAAACATCAGGCTCCGTATGATTGACAGATAGAAAAGATGGATATTTTATTTGACGTTAAAAATGGTTAATCCTTGAGCAATATCAGTAGAAATGTCAGTTATCTCTCTCACACTCATATGTCAAGTGGTACATTCTCGTCTTCCCCTCAAAAGCTAAACATGACCATAAATGGCCCAGCTGACTCCTTCGCGTTTGAAACTGGCTTCCAGTAGAATCGACAATAACAATGCTAACCGTACACGCTTTTGTTAAACATTCTTAATAATTTTTTTTCTCCATAATTTCCGCTCGAACGTTCATTTTCCATTTTCAATTTTCCATTTATACAGAGTACTTTGTAAAATCATGAACTTATTGTTTTTGGCAAAACTGAAAATGAAGTATCGCTAATCACAACGCCTGTTTTACGTTCCGCTGTGCAGGCTTGTCAAAGTATAAAGATGAGCAAGACTTTGAATGAAAATTCATCTACGTTGGTGAAACTTCGCTTATCTTGCGAGCGGTAAACGACAGGAGCTCGCGAGTACTCTCGTCTCGTAGATTATCCACGAAACAGGATAGAAGGTAGAAAAAGCTCGATCCATGGTGTTCTTGAAGGATATTGTGGGCTCATATCGTTTCATACATGAAAACAGGGCTCGTTCTGATCAAGTTAATAGCTGGATCCCCTCAGGAGTTTGAGGTTTGATGACACGAGAGCTGAGAAAAAAGCGACTACAAAGTTGTGCAATTTCTGTGAAGGGAAAAGAAAGTGAACGATATTTATAGCATCTCATCAATTATTCGACAAACAAGAATATTGCTTACCTCCAACTACGCAATTTTTTTTGGGAATTCAATTTTATAAAGTATTTTTAACATTGGCTAAAATTATTCCCGCAAACTGAGAATTTCTGTCTGAGTACCGCGATTATTCATAATAATAATAATTTTTGAAAATCGATTAAACAAAAAGCTAATAATAAAGTTATGAAAAAATATTTTGAGAATATTTTATGCTTAACGGAAATCAAACGACTGTGAGTATATATTAAATTATAATTACAAGAACAATATAAGTTTTCTACTACTGAACTTCTGTTTAAGAATTCAATTATATAAAGATTTTTTCAATTGTTTAAGATTATTTTCACAGAATGATATTTTATCATCCGTGCACCGCTATTATTGATAATAACGATGGAAAAAAATAGATACAATAATAAACAAATAAACCTAGGCCGGGGTTGGTTTTCAGCGCTACCATCCGCCGATACTAGGAGTGGTGACCGCTTACTTGTGCTCTGACGGAATTTCCGCAGTTTTCCCGTGCCCTCGGGATGGAAAGGGACTAAGAAAAGTGGTTAAGCCAAAGGGATTAAAAAAGTGGATAAAAAGGAGATTAAATAGTGGATAAAGAAAAGTTAAACTATATCATTGTCGCTGTAAAAAAAAATACAAAAGACGGATGAAATTTTTTTAAATTTTCATCAGAATTCAAACGATTGCGCGCATTGCGTATGAATATTAAGTTCTGATTATTCAAAATAAAATACACATTTGTATACATACTAACAAAAAGTACATTTATACCTATGTTAGTACGGCAAAACAAAGTTTATTGCCATGAAGTCCGAGCTCTCTGATAAATGAGAAAAAGTCTGGAAGTCGATAAATAATTTTTTTTTGTTCTCTCTGGATCGTTTACTTATTCTTTTTATGACAGTGAGAGTGGCTTCGGTGGTTTTATTGAAGCGTCTGACCACGCACTGACACATTCTACTTTGGCCAGACCGTATTATCGATTGAACGGAATATACGATCGGCGGGCCGGGATTATTTTCTCAATTCAACGCTTTAATCCGAAGTATAAACACACCCACATATACACACTGGCACCTGTTGCCCAACGCGTATTATTCTACTTCTTCTACACGTAGAAAAAGTGGTTTACGACGTTTCGTACTTTCACCCGACAAAGCCACGACGATTTGCGGAGGAGCTTACACCCAATAGAAAAAAAACACGTTTACCAATAGTCTACACTCGTACGTATGGTCTAGAGTTTCATAGACGAAAATGAAAAAAAAAAAAAAAAAAACGTTACTGGAGAGCTCGAAGAGGGGCCTGGGTAAACTTCGACTTTCCGCGTGATCGCGTGCGCCAGAATTCGCAACAACTTCGACGTGAATCGATTTTTCATCACGAAGAGACACACTACACCGGTGAACCAGGAGCATTGTGCTTTTCTATCGTACATTGTAACTTTCCCCGAATGTTATTTTTATTTCTTACTCCATTCGGAAAATTGGAATTTCCCGGAGCATGCGCGCAAAAATTGGTTGTAAAAGTTCATGTGATAACTGTCTCGAGTGCAGGAAGACTTCGTGCTTGAGAAATGGAAAAGCTCTCGATGGAGATAAAATTTTATTGAGCAGGACAAACGTGTCGAGGTGGATTGAAATGGTGTGTGTTTTTTTCTCCGGAATGGGAGAATTCGAAATCATGGTTTAATAGTTTTTTATTTGTAAAAGTTAATGTTTTTATTAATATTGTGTTACATTTTTATTAGTTTATTTACTTTTTATTTTTATAATTTAATATTAATGTATGTTTTAATTTATGCACTTATTGACATATATGGGACATTCCATGACGATTCGACCGGGGTCTGACCCGTGACCTCTCCGATTTGACCCGCAATTTTTTATGTTATTCTACTATCTCTGAAAGGGATTCGAGAATTTTTTCAGATTTTTTGGAACGATATCATTTAATAATATTTTTTATGAACGCAAAATTAATGCCCAAATTTTTTCAGATTTTTTGGAACGATATCATTTAATAATATTTTTTATGAACGCAAAATTAATGCCCAAATTTAAAAATCGGAAAAAATCACAAAAATCCTGTGTTACATATCAAACACTGTAAGCGTTAAGAAAAAGTGGGCGCGCGTTTCGTTTAGCTGAGAATGCGCTTTTTTCGAAAAAAAAAGTTAATTTTTTATTTATATAAAATATTGTGAAGTCAAATCGTTCCGAAAAAATCTGAAGGAATTCTCCAGTACTTTCCAAAGATAGTACAATAACATAAAAAATCGTGAGTCAAATCGGAGGGGCGACGTGTCAAACCCAAGTCGAGTCGGCATGGAATGCCCCGTATATATATTTATTGATATATTTGTATGAAGGAATTATTAATAATGACATATTTTGATTTTATCGTTTTACCAGTTGTCATCTGATTGTATTGGACCTTTGACCAAAACTTATTGAAAAAGTTGGAAATTATGGATATTTAAGTTTACATAAAGTCACACATGTTTAGCCTTGAAAATAGTTAATTTAATAATTGATTCAGATAATTAATTTCAAAAGAAATTCTCAATTTTCCAATTTTATTAGTACGTTCTAATTATCTTCTTATAAATAATAGTTACAAAAAAACTTAATATATATTTACTACTAAACAAACAAATGAAAAATTCGGAAAAAATTCACATATTATTGTCGTATCAAAAACTACGATTCCGTACAATTTCTAGAATTTTGGTAATTATTTAATATCCATCCAGTAATCATTAAAATACATATGTTGATAAACAACAATGGCAAAATGCAATTGTGTTATCTCGATAACTCGAATACTCGAGTCAGCATTACTTCAGTTATTGAAATACATAAAATGCCCTTCTCACACAAAACCGACCTTCAACGGTTGACTGTTTGGATGAACGCGGAATTGCAACCGAAAATGGTTGGTTGCATATACCGATTATTGGTGGGACAGAACTGAATTAGTTCGACAATTTGCCTCGCGACTATTAGGCACGAAATCCATGAGCCGGATAATTACGGGTTTTTACATCGACCCGCTCTTGCGAAGCGACGTGAGTTAAATTGGCCATGCCGGAGTGGGGTAAAATCGAATTGTATACCTGCAAAACGAAGCTAACGCTCGGAGCATGAATATTCATCATTAGAGTTCTTCGAGCTTCAAGAAAATAATCCCGGGCCTGGTCACACCAGGAAACAAAAATGTGCAAAATATCAATCCGATTTCGTCGTTTTTCTCATTTAAATTATCCAACACGGGTGATTGAATATTAATCAAATATAAATGTTCTTTCCTTTTTTTATTAAAAAAAAAAGAAAATTTTAAACGAGCGGACTGAACAGTTTTTGGCCTAGACTTAAAAATAAAAAACGCGTGATAATATTTTTCTTTTTCGACGCGATCTACGTTTAGCTCTATGCATTTCTTCAACCTGATTATCAGAACTTTTATATCCGTTTTAACTAAATATTCTTCAAGCTCATCGAAATATCGATTTCAGGTTCGACCTCTTTATTCGATGAAAATTTCTGGCCACCGTGTTTTTTTTTAGTTTTTATTTGGCTACAGAGTCCAAAAGTACCGAATCAGAAGATAAGCCGGGTGGGACGCTAATTAAAAATGAAAATTACGAAATCAAGCTATGCTTTCGACAGGCCTGTGATCGTCTCCATTCGTCTAAAAACGCTGCTAAAAACGAGTTAGAGTTAAGTAAGAACAAGGTCTCGCTCAACCCTAACTCAAAAACCGCAAATGTTAAAGTAACAAAATATTTACATCGTAACGACTAACAAAAGTACAAATCTTAAGAGAATAGTATAATAAAAATATACTAAGTATCAGTAAGCGAAGCCAGGTTTTCATATTATAAAAATCTCGTTTTATAAAATTGATATTATTTTTTAATTATATTATTAAATAAATGAGCTAACAGTGCCATTGACGATTGCTGGATGATGCAGCCAAGTGTCCTTCTATTGATGACAAAAAGTAGCACAAGAAATATTACAGTCACTCCCAGAAAGTCGTTGAAAATTGTGACGAAATACTGTCGACGACAGATTTATTCAAGTGCAAATTGAGACAAGAATCCTTATTAAAAATTAAGTGAAGGTAGAATAAAAATAAGAGGACCTCGAGATACCTCGAATAATTTCGTTGGAAATAATTGATTATCATGATTTTTATGCTTTATTTTTTTATTGGTTCGTCGTTCTGTAACGTTTGCAAGGGTAGGCAAGATTTCATCGATAAGCACATTACTCGTCATGGTATATACACAGTAATAATTTATCTCGCCGAAGAAATCAGAAATGGACAGGGCGTCGGTTGAGGTTCGAGCTTGCTCGATTAATAAACGATAAAAATGTATATAGAGATGGAGAAAATTTATCAGCTTCTCCATCAGGCATTATTTGAATATATCTCAGTTTGTGGAAAGACGAGATCATATTTTTGTGCAGTTATTTGAAACGGCACTTAAAAGCACTCAAAAGTAATATCGACAATAAATATTTAAATATCATTTTCATTTTTTATACGAAAGTAATCTTATTTCCATTAATGCTACGTAGATGAACTGAAAGTTTGCAGCCCCACGTAGTAAATATTTATTATATTCTTCGATTGTGGAGAAAATTTTGATTCGGCGCCTTCAGACTTTCGTCTGTTTCCAAGTCCAAAAAATACCCCGGGTAGCCATTTTACTCTTTTTATCATAATTCTAATAATGAATAGAATAACATAAAAAGTAATAGAAATACTATCGTATTAATAGAAAAACATAAAAAGTAATAGAAATATGATAGTATTTCTATTACTTTTTATGTTTTTCTATTAATTATTAGAATTATGATAAAGAGAGTAAAATGGCTACCCAGGGTATTTTTTGGGCTTGGAAACAGATGAAAGTCCGAAGACGCCGAATCAAAATTTTCTTCACAATGCAAACTTTCAGTTCATCTACGTAGCATTAATGGAAATAAGATTACTTTCGTATAAAAATCATTTATCATAATTAATTTAGTATGCATATTTATTTATAGTAATAGGACCATCGAGAACAGTGACGAAAACGAATTTTTTTTTACAACTTTGTATTCTGATGTATCAAAGCCCGGGATTATTTATTTCAAGTTCGAAGCACTCGATATTAGGAAAATAAAAAAATGTTGTGCATATTTTATTTTATTTTGATTGGGTTTGACTATGCCACGAATTTTTCAATCCACCATGATGTTTCGAGAACCATCCCACACGCAAAATTAACAATTCATATAACAAATTAACGTTAAGTGCCACAACTGCGAAAGCTCGACAGCTGATAATGAATACTTAAGGTACATTAAAACAAAAAATGTCATTCTTCGTACATACATATTTTAGAGGGTCCCTATATACATGTGAATTCTATATACCTGGGTATACGATCATAACTGTCCCAGCTCGTGAGACAATTGTAACTGCTGTATCTACTCGAGGTCGCCATCGCTACCATTCCCAACGTCGAACGCGTAACTTCGAGATCTCGGAAATAGAAGGAATTATTTTTTTGCCCGTAAACTTAGTTTGCTGCCATTCCTCTTTTCCTATCCTCGTAACGCGAACTATTTATCGATAATTATCATTTATTCAAAGGATATCGACTTTCTGTTAGTATCTTCACTTGATTCACTCGTCCTCCATTCACAAGCCCAAACGACTTTGCATTTATTCGAATTTACGAAAATTTAAAGTAATTTTATTATTCAACAAATAGTTAAAGTAATTTTACAATTTACGAAAGTTTAAAGTAATTTTATAATTCACGAACATTTTAAGTAATTTTATACTTCACTAAAGTTTTAAGTAATTTAATTTATCACGAAAATTCAAAGTAATTTTATAATTCAGGAACGTTTAAAGTAATTTAATTTATCACAAAAATTTAAAGTAATTTTACAATTCAACAAAAATTACGCACCATTTTAAAATTCATCGAATAGTCAAGCCAATTTTTCACTGTCGAAAATAAATTCGAATGATTCGTTATCCGATTTTTGCCAGTCATTTTTATTGGCTTTAAATTCATTGTGTATAATAAGCTGTTGTTTTTATTATCTTTTAAAAATTTTTGTATCATTAGCTGCTGTGTGAGTCATTTTTTTAAATGTACTATTATTATATGTTGTTGCCATTTTTTAAAATTTTTTGTATTATTATTAGCTTTTGTTGTTTTTTATTTTCAATTTGTTAAGGTCAATGGGTAGTTATTGATTTCGTTATTTCTTCTTTATCGAAACACTTATTGTTGGATCGATTCACTTGACGATTACAGCCGAGTGAAAGTTTAATGAAAAATATAGGATATTCGATCCTTCGTCTTTGTTGGGACTTACACTTTCAGTTAAAACCAGAACCACTCGAATCAGTAGTTGCGTATACACTCGTAAAAAATGCAAATTCGCAAGCTCCACGATTCGTAACATTTCGAGCTCAATCGCGTACAATCTTTGTAATTATAGACTATATATAGTATTTTCTTATTGGACCACGACACTATTTCATCTTTGGACCATTATTTGCAAATCGCAGTAAATTCTAAAGCTCATTTTTCTCTCTGTGCTTCCTTCTCCCCGATTGGTCCTTTTCAAGTTTGTTTCTTTTTCTTTTTTTTTTATATAATTGTTTTTTTTTTTATAATACGGCACTCTCCGGAAAAATTCGTTTGCTTAATGTTCATTCGTATTCTACGTCTTTGGACCCGCCAACCAGCGTTCAATCGTAATATAAATATACTTCTGCATCAATGATAATTCTTTTCTAGGCATTATCTTCTTTTTCGTCTCGTGATACGCGTCTCAGAGATGGAAATTTGTTTACGAAAAAATAAATAAAAATAAAAACGAACAAACACGTATTATTCACTGGTATTTTGATTCGATCTAGGTCGAATTAATTTGCTCGATTCATCTAGTCGCGAACTTTTCGATTAATTCATGTTCACACACGCACGCACACATACACATTGATCAATTATCGACTGGTCCGTTCCGAGGCACGAGACAATCCTCGCTCATTATTTTCCCGCTTTTCAAAAATTTCTCATTGTCACACTTTTCGTTGAATCAGCTTTCCAATCACCGAACCACTGGAATCTACCTTATTTTTGCTTTTTATTTCGTTTCGTCTCGTTTTTTTTTCGATTTTTTGGTTCCAGCAAAAAAAAAAGCTTTCTTTGGTTTTTTCACTCTGAAAAATCGACGGATTTGCGCTTTATAAAAGAAATTTTCGTCACTACTTCGCAGACGAGACAACGGCACTTTCTCTTCAGGAATCGCATTTCACGTGACTTCGAAAACCGAAAAAACTAATCGACGATGAGGAGGTGCGTTAAAAAAATATTTTTTTGCTTATTTTTTTTGTTGTTGTTTTTTCTTTTTTTTTTTTTGTTTTGTTTTCTTTTTGCGGTTTCCACACGTTATCGCCGGCGCCGACGTCGTCGTCACCGGCCCGTTGCGGAGCCGGTCGCACGGCGAGTACGAGACGCGCCGGGATAAAACAACGAAAACTCGATTTCACTCGGAGCTTCCACCTCCTCGCCGCAAGCTCCCGTGTCGCGCGCTTTCATTTGCGCGCCGTGAACGACGGTCGCAGTCGCCCGAAGAGAGCTTGCCAACCCGCCGAACAAAGCTCCTCAACCAGCGCTGTCTGGTGGCCATTTGACTCCGGTCATGCGCGGTAAAGCTCCGCGCAACTTTCACCCTCTCTCTCTCTCTTCACAGTCTACAAAAATCGAAACGTCGCTTGCAGTATTTAAACGCAAAGTGCGTTACTATTTATTTAATTTTGAATTATTGGAAGTGTAGGATTACTTTATTTCATTGTATCGTTAGTTTTTACTTCATTTTTATCTTATTTTTATTTTTATTTTCCTTTTTTCTTGCCCTCCTTATTATTTTATAAGCATCATTGTTATCATTAAGATTATTTTCGAAGTGTATTGGTATTATTAGTATCAGCTCTATTAGTTTTTTTAATTTAATTTTTTCATTTTGTTACCTTCTTAAATCACAACCATTGTATCATTCTGTACTTATTATCATGTTAAGTTAGGTTTAAGTTTGATGTTTTAAATTGTCATGTTTTTTATTTTTCCCGAAATTTGCGACTGGGGCATAATAAATCATATCATCAACGTCATCATCATGTCTCTCTCTCTTTCTCTATTCAACCCTCTCGGCTTTGCCTCTTTGGGTGTCAGGCGCTAACCCACACGACGATGAAAATACGAACGTTGAGGAAAATTTGGAATCATTAATTTCAAACACTCTCGCTGCTGGATTCTCAACCTCTGACCTACCAGAAAAGGGATTAATTAAAAAAAAACTTGCGATTCGAATGAGGACGAATTACTGATTGATAAAAAATATTGAGCCCATTGGGGAATTAAGAACGCGATTTGATTCGTGTTTGGGTTTATTTGGGTTACTTTGTAGAAATTGGTGCAGAATAAGTCCGGGTGGAAGGGCTTAGGGGAGAGATACTCAAGATAAAAATTTTAGCACGTTTTGAGTTTTTTTCAGCAAAAAAACACACTAATAAAAAAATAAATAAAACGTTTTTAATCATTTGAATAAATAATACGAACTCAATACACGTACTACCCAAGTAAGTGTTCTTTTGACACCAGCAGATCAAATTGAAAAGAGACAAAATGTATGAAAATAAAAGTAGAAAAAGGAGAGAAGTGTATGAAACGAACGGTGACGAAATGAGAACGAAAGACAGAGAAAAAAGAGTACTGGCTAAGTCTCTACGAACCCTATGGCCATCACACCCGGACGCTAAATTTGAGTAATCGTCATTGTTGTTTAATGATTAATCACTATACGTTTGTTCGTTTTAAGGGTGAGTATTATTCATGAAAAAAGGTTTGATAATTATGAAAACTGATGATAAATTGATGATTGATGAAAAATTGATTAAAATATCAACGAGAATGGTTAGCACAATCCAGGGCTTACCTCATTAATATTCAAATCTTCAACACGCATGTATCAACAATATACATTTATATCCGCGTATCAAATAGTTCGATCGATCCCACATTTTTCAAATACAATCAATTATTATTCGTCTTAACGTTTTTGTTATGTTAATTAAAAAAAAAAAAGTTAAAACGAGAACAAGAGTGATCAACGTATATCCGAGTTATCGTTGCTGAAAAATCTTACATTTTACTTCTCGTTCGCGTTTAGTTTATACACTCTGAAAGAAAAGGCTTGCGGAAGGAGTTGAGATCGGGAATTCCCAAGGGGATGGCTTTTCCAACCTTCGCGAAAGGGTTTTACGAAAGTTTACGGTTCCCAGAGCAATTATAGTGGGACCAATTAAATGGGCGCGATTTATCTGCTTGGGAGATGGGTTGGTATATACACCAGTTGTGTATATACCAATACTAGCTCCTGCAACTATATGCATATATATCCAACGCATAGATCTCTCGCCCTAAATCTGTGTATAAAACAACCAAAGAGAAAGAGAAAGAGAGAGAGAGAGAGAGAGAGAGAGAGAGAGAGTGTTTGAGAGAAGGAGAACGTTAAATATCACGACCTTAATTTGCAAGCTAAGCTAAAGCAGAAAAGTAATTATCCTCATTGGTGTATAAACTCGTTCAAATGTCAACTGAAATTGGATCCGTAGTCGCCTTGTGTGCGTTACAATTATGATGAGAATCATTCTGGAACCGCGAACCACGCAAAATTACAGATTTTCCGTTGAGCACAGTTGGGAATGGGTTCATTAATTACGAAGGTCCTGGTGAGATTGGTTTCCTTTACAATTGTTCCAGATATTGACTCCAGCCATCTTACATATTTCAGCAACAAACGCTCGCAGTACAGATATCAAAGGATATTTCAAGTACTGCTGGTAATTTGGGATAGTATAGTTTCCCGAAAACTAGTAGTCATCTCAATGGCCGTGAAATTGTTGAAAGAAGCCATCACCTATCAAAATGTTGACACAGTTCGTCCGTCATTAAAATAGCCACCACACATCGACTCATAAAAGGCTCTTTCTGTTAAAACTCGATTTTAGTGATTAATCCGTTTGAATACCGAAGTTGCCATACGATTATGTCGTTTAAATTTACGGTTACTGCAAAATAGATCATAAACTTTGTCTGTTGACGTTTATTTCAAAGATTTGAATATTATTTATTTTTAAAAAATAGTTATTGCGTCCGAATACGCTTTGTTAATAATTTGGAATTCCTTGTGAATAATCAGTATATTTTCTGTCAAAGAAAGTGCAGTGAAGAAGGAAAGAATGCTGGATATGAAGCTGGATTCTATATTTGTGATTTTTGCAAATAGCCCATTTATTCAATTAATAAAAACAATTAATATAACTGATTTAATCAAATTATAGATATAACCCTGTCATACGATTTTTTTTCCAAAACAATGACGTAATGATAAGCCTAAATAACTAATTTAAGCACGGTGAATCTACCCTTATTTCAAAATACCTATACCCCATTTCAGAATTCTGCATTTTATTGTTTTTTTAAAACTAACATTTCTCAGTAGTGCTGGTCGTTTTGCATAGCTTGTGGATCGAAAGTATACGAATGTGGATTCAATTTGTCTACAGCTTTGTTTGTTTGCACTTAACAGCAAAAAATAGTCGCAGCCCTGAAAGAAAATTGTTTTTCAAGTTTCCATTTTTTTTTCTTTGCTGATTTTGTTCTTGACACGATTACATCGGTACGGTCGAGTAAATCGTAGACTGCGTAACCAGCGCGATAACTTATGTCAGTCCAACCAAACACCAAGCTCAAACTCGGTCTAGATAATAAGTCGATTCACATGCACAGCGTGCTTTGAAAAGAAAAGGGGTAACACGCACGGCGAGTGAAACGTCGAGGGCTATGTAAAGTGATGGTATTCATGAAAGTGGTTGTACTACAAGCTTGTGTGGAACGGATACCAGACTACCTAAATTTGGATTTATATCCTCCCTAACGGAAGAGCCCGCCATTTGCTCGAAACGGTCGGCATTCAACTCCGTATGTTACTTTATTCAATTTCACAAAGACGTAGCTTTCGGGAGTGATATTCGCGTCAGGTATATACTTACAAGACACGGTTTTATTGTTTAATAAACTTAATGTTATTTTTACCATCAACGTTTTTGGTGAACACAATGGATTCTTTCCGTAGTGAATTTTTGCTCGTTCATTCGAATTTATGGATTAGTTTAATTAAATGAAAAGTTTTGGATACATATTAATTATTTTTTCATTATTTCCAAAATAATTATTAATTATTTACTAAGTGTTTAAAAAAATAATAACCAGTAATATTTTAATTATCCCGACAAATAATTATTGTAATAATTATTATAATAACATTATAATAATTATCTTTTAATTATCTAAACAATCGAAACATCGAAATTAGAGATTTAGCTCCATCAGAGAAATTCTACGATCTCTCCAATTTTATTTTCAAATTATTTGCGGTCATCGTCTATTTTTTTTATTCGTAAATTTAATCAATTAGAATTATTTTTTGTATAATATCTTTTATGGTAATTTTTTGGGGTGAAGACCATGAGTTTTTTCATTTTTCTTTTCTCTCGATAAAGTTTTTTCATGTCTATCAGTGAAATTCTACGATCTACCCAAATTTGGCCTAGGGACATTTCGCTTCTTTATCATAGCTTTTATAGCTTTTACCATATTTGTCATTATCATTTATTATTTCTGTATGTAAATTTGAAACAATTTTCAACCCATTTTCGATTACAGTGACGCATAACGAACGTTCAACGTTTATTGAAACAATCCACTCATGTACAACTTCAAATTCGAGCAGCCCACGTCGTTCTCAAACCATCAATTCACTCAGGAGAATACGCCAGGTTTTTTCTCTGCTATCCTCGATTTAAGGGGTCAAGATTTAAAAAAACACAGCAGATTTTTCCAAGTATCGATTTTTTTACTAAAACGGTGCTTCATCCTTATAAGAACAAATTAATATTCGATTTATAGCAAGAAAACATTTTTTTTCGTCAACTTTGAGCATAGAATGTAAGCCCACCTCTGACACAACCATGGAGCATCTGAGTGTTCAAAATGCGTTTTTCTCAAAACAGATATTCCAATTGGTGTGATGAATAACTTTCACAATTTTCACTCAATCGAATTTAAATTTGAAAGCTATTTTCTTAGATGCATTTCGCAGAGAAGTACGTACCGAATCTTGTCATTTTATAGGCCATTTAATACGATATTTTTTACTAAAAATTGATTTCATAACTTTAAATACCTGCAACTTTTTAATGAATCAATGTTTTTCGTATTTCTCTGGGTATTTTATGTAGATTTACGAGAATTTTTGTTTTTTATTCTAGGTAAAAAATTATCGATGCCATCACGCCGCTGAGCGCCGAAAAAAATCATAAAAAATGAAAACGGAATAAAAAAAAAACAAAAAGCTTTTTTAACAGCTTCATATTCATCATAGTTAGATGTGCAATTAGCTTTATGAGTAAAACACTATTGCATACGAAAAAAAAATTGTCAAATTTGCACATGAATTTATACTGTTGCCTAACGCCTTAACGCTATTCCGGAGCGAAAAAAACATGGGTGGGTCCGTTACTCGATCCGGGGTTCGCGGACCTTCGTCAATCGCACCCCTCTCGAGTATACCGTTGATATATACTGGAGACGATATTTCATCACAAACAAAAAAAAAACGTACGGTAGAACGAACACCTATTAAGCTTTTGTCCTGAATTTGGTGAGTGGAGTGGTTGTCAGCCTCCGAATGGTCGCCCATATTGTTTTTCACGAAATAAATGTAGCGTCGAAATATTTGGTGTAGTAAAAAGAAATCCATTCTTTTCTGAACTCAACCAATTACAAACTAAGTCAACCAATCACAAAACTGTCGCTAAAGTTTTTTTAGTACGAAATCTCATTTTTCTAATTACATCTAGTACAACCCAATTGGACTTATAGAACCCAAGATACAGATGACTAGAGCCATCTATTGGAAAAATCATGGATTTCCTTTTACTACACCTAATATTTGTAAATAGGGTAAATCTGGGGTAAGAATAGGTCAGCGATAGGGTAAGTAGGTTAAGTCATGTTCCTGAAAATTTGCGGACTTGTTGTCGAGAAACCACGATGAGTAAGCGAATAATTTCTATCGCAAAAGAAACTTTAATTATATTTTTAAACAAACCTGAATAAAAATCACCCTCAAAATCATTTATATATTCTAAATAGATAATCCATTAATATAACTAATCTAATTAATACAATCACTATTAATTTTAGGCCCTAATGGATTTATATTTTCGTAGTGAATTAGTAGTAGTTTTTTTTTGTTTTTCTTTTCCGTTTCATAATTTTTCGTTCCTCAGACTCCTCTCCATTTCATGCCTCTATTTTTTCTTCGATATATCGCTTTTCAATATGATCTTCAGATGTCATAAATGAATGCTTTCCGCTTGGCTCGTTCATGGACTTTGTTTCATTTTCAGCTACGGGCGTTTAACTTACTTTTTTTATTATCACTTTCGCCAAAATAAAAACGCCCAGACGGAACCTAGATTATTTCGAATGCAGCCTGCCTACTATGAGTCGAAATATTTCTACCAGCCATTTTCATTGAATGCCATTCTTCAGAAATAAATATTGGATCACTGCACTGTCACTCACATGTCATATCAGTCAACCAAAATTGGACTTAGAGAATCAAAACGAAAATAAAATATATGATGTCCCGAAACTAATTGGGACGTCACTGAGCAATGATGAAAAAGAATATAAATCATTCTATGGCCCAACCAAGAACGAAAATCTTCGAATACCTGGAGGCCACGAAAACCATCAATGCTGGGAAGAACTTTGCTGCGAAGGCTTCGAAATCGTCGGAACTTAGGAGAACCAAGATTAATTCAGCATTTGTCACGGAAACTCGCTCGCCCCTCATCCATTGAGCTCTTTTTCTGCTCAGTGGCTTCCATTTTTTTCTCCCCTGGAAACCTTTGGTATTTATCATCGTCTTCGATTGGCTCGATTGGTTCATCCAAAACGCTGAAGGGAGAGTTGAACCAATTTCGATGCATTCGGGTCTTTCGAGACGGGATTACTCCCAGCAGTGTTTGGGAAGCAATCTTCGCCTACTGCGTCTTATTCTCGCTATGTATATATATTTGTCGAACTAGGATACTCGAGATCCAGAATTCCTTGTTGCCCGACACCCTTGACGACCCCGATTTCATGGTAGGAAATTCCGACTTGAGATAATTCGATATTGTTATCACTTTGAATCCTGATATGATTTTGAGAGTAGATAAATAATTGGGTTGATAAATAATTGGGGTAAGAAAATGTATTTGATTATGTAAAGCCGTACTCCGCAAATCAACTATAATTGCCTCGTGTTGTTATCCATCAATTAGTGTGTTACGTTACAAGCCACCAATGTCGTAACGAGCTCGAGGCAATAATGAAATATTTATTTGATCCTGTATCATCTTAATGAATTTTTATTTCTTTTTTGTAATCCATAAATTAATCATGTTTTATATAGATTATTGATTTAGATTCCAATTTATATTGATTTATATCTTCATTCATTTGTGTTTTCATTTTATAATCTCTAAATTAATTGAGATTTATAGATTATTTATTTGGGTTCAAATTTGTATTGACTTATAGCCCGACGGACTTGTTAGTGATTCATATCACTGACATAAATGAAATATTTATTTGGTCCTGTGTTATCTCAATTAACTTGGATTCCTATATCATCTTAATTAATTTTACGATGTTGGCATGGGTTTCACTGAGAGTTTCTTAGTCACTGTACAGCTGTTCCAACTACTCAGACAAAAATTTTGCAATTTATTTATTTGAGCAATACGTTCATATAATCTTGTTATTATCAATACTTACCCAACAACTCAATATATATCGAGATTTCTAGAGATCACTGATTAATTCTTGGTGAAAATGAATCTGTCTCTATTTTGTAAATTGAGAGGCAAATACAATACCGCAGTCTATTTGCTTAATTCATTCTTTTTGCAAACATTATCGTAAAAATGAATATTATTAAGTAAAAAATTCTGAAATAATTCACGTAATATTATTTCATAAAAAACAATCATTCTTCAAATTTTCAACATTGTTACCGATTCTTTAATACATCCATTTAATAATATTTTCAGCTCGCATAACAATTAAATCAGTAAGTGCAAAATTCTAAAATAATTTACGTATTATTATTATATCAAAAGCAACAATTCTTCTAAATTTCCAAGGATTTTGGTGATTCTTTTAAACATCCATCCAATAATACCTTAAGCTGTCTTCGTCCATAGTCAAAGCTTGATTGTGGCCTTTCGGCTCACGTACTGCAATGTGCTAAAGTACTTTCGTAGCTTAAAAGTCTGTACAAATATCAGCCTCGCGCACAATAAAAAAACTTTTTAAATACTTTCAGCGGACGATCCCATAAACCTTGTTCCATATTACGGGACACCTCTGAAAAGACACGTTAATGAGCTTTTTCAAATGTCATTCCTGGTTTGCGAATGAAGAAATCAGCCCTCTCAAGGTAAAACGATCTTGTGGTCGTTCCACTACTAACGACTTGGTTTCATTATCAAAGACGTCTAAGCTCTGTTAACGAAAGATATCATCCCGGAAGAGACAAGGTTAAGCCGAAGATTGATCGATAATTAACGAGCGTACGGAAAGGGGGAGTTGACAGGATGATTTGTCTCTTTAACGATGCAACGATACAAATTGCACTTGAGTAAAAAGGTCTTGATCCATCGCAATATAGATGAGAATATTTTATCATTATATTATACAATATTATAATATTATATTTTATAATATATTTATACATTATATTATAGTATAATACAATATATAATATATATTATATAATATTATAATGTTACAATATTATATAATACATTTTTAATTATTATATAATTAAAGTTATTAATAAGTAACTAATTAGTACGTTTTTGAAAGGATTCCTTTGACGTCTGTTAAAAAATACAGAATCTTTTATTTGGGTCATCTAACTAAGTTTTAATAATTTTTTTCGTTATCACTGCAATAGAAAGGATATGCATCGTCTGCAAAAAGTGATCTTTATCATAATGCGGGTTTAACTACGTTAGCTTTCAATTTTTCCAGCTGAATGCTCTGGACCATCACCGTCATATCCAGATAATGCCCGCAGCACGATAAACTTGAATTTTTGCACTCGAATTGTCGTCGACAATTCATGAACAAAAGAAAAAATCAACTGGTATTAAACACTACTCATTAATTAGATAAATGTATGATTAAACATGAATAAATAAATACATAAATAATAATAACAGTAATAAAGAAATAATTTCACTAATTTCATTACAAATGTGACGAATAATTGTTAACGAAATGTACGATTTAGCGTTTTTGCAAATGTATTCTTTTTTTTCGTGAAACAAAGCTGTAACCTAAAAAACCATAATTCCTCAACATAATTATTTACATCAGGAAAAGTGATAAATCATGAAAAAAAATAATCGGGGGGCATTTTCAGGAAGTCACTAAATCGTATCACTAAATTGCCTTTTACTGTCAATGTGATATAGGGTTTGTCACAGTGCATTAATAATCATGAAATTACGTTTTTACGAGGGATGCACTTAATATTTTCGATTATGATCGACGATTTTTGAATGCCCTATACTTCATTGGTTCATGACTCGTGATAAATTCTAGTCACGATATAGGGAAAGACAGATGAAGGAGAAGAGGAGAAAAAACTGACAGTTACATGCAATGCCACATGAACAAAAAAAAAAAGAAAAAAAAAGATAAGGAGTGGTTCTCTGTGTCGAATCATATCTGACTAGAGAGCTATAAATAATTTATAGGAAACTATTGAATTTCATCACGCCTGCACGCACTCCTCGGATTCTTTCCCCATATTCCGAGGCTATGTGAAATGCAAATCCCTCGGGAGAAGCGAAATTGACAGAAGTCGAATAAAAAACGAAAAAAAAACTCATGCCGCGAAACGCGGGTACGATGGTATTGTGAATAAGCAAACCACCATGAAAAAAATATGCTCTAACAAACGAGGTAAAAGTATATACTGAAGGATCTGCTGATTGATTCAGGACGTTATGATTTCAAAAAAGAAATATCCGAGCTTTTTTAACTTGGGAAAAACCGAATAAATTTTTAAAAAAGTATTTTAAAAAAACGAAAGAAATACAATGTTTTATCTCTAAATATAACTGTTCATTTTTAATATAACTGTGATCTGTTTACAAAAATCTTCGCAAAGTTAAAACAAAAAAGGGCAAACAAATAAAAGTAAGCAACAATTACAATAATATTTTTCACCTACTGTTAATTTTATTGAATTTAGCCAGTATTTATGAAAAGGTCATGAACATCTTTATCATTACAAAATATAATATTCATCAAGGGGATTTGAGGGCAGGATTTTCAACCGCGAACGACTTCGAATTCCTTATTCTTTATATATAGATTGATAATGATATTTACCAAATAATCCTTATTACCAAAAAAACTAATTTATTTAGAGAATTATAATGAGCTATAATAACTACATAATATATATGAGTTATGAGAATAGTAATAGTAAGTATTATTATTATTGTCATCATTGTTTAGATACAATAAATATAATAATAATAACAATATATATGAATAAATATTATTTATTTTTAGAGAAAATGGAGAAAAAAACTATCGTTAGAATTATATTAAATTGTTATTTATGGAAATAGTGTTTGACGGTATCGGAAGTTGAAAATATTTAAATGGCATGAGCATCAGAGCGGGAGGACATGATGGTGAATTCAAGCTCGTCCCTACCGGCGGTAGCACTCTACGGAATTTTCCCCTCGGTTTAGCTTTTCCAGCCTCTCCTGCCATCTGTGGGAATTCACGAAGCTCATCGCAAGCTCACACGGCATTCGTGTCTTTCCGCATTTATCCTGATGGTTACGTCACCGCGATAAAATCGGTCGAGATAAAAAGATTAAGGGGTTAGAAAATGAAAGAGGGAGAAAGAGATAGAGAACGGAAATGGACGATATACAAAATATTCTTCCGGCTAGGAAACTCCATTTCAGTGACAAAATCTTAATTGGAGTGCGGAGAACTTGCGGAAAGCTGGTAACTGCCTCGTTGTAATGCCGATTACGAAGGTGATACAGATAACAGTGATTTGGGGTTCTGATAAGAAGTAAGAAGAAAATTAATTGGTAATAGAGCACCTCGAGTGTAAACGATTGTCAGTGCAGTTTTTAATAAAAACTTTTTTTAAATATCAAATATATATGAAATTTATATGAAATGATCCTTTGAGAGATTATCGTTCTAAAAACCTGAAATAGGGCATTCTGAATATATGGCCAATGAGATGAATAACAATTCTTATTGTTTTCTATTTAAGAAAAAAACAAAACGTTGGTTTTCTCGTAGCAACTGGCATTAAGGGTTGTAATTCCTTAAGGGTTTATTTTCCGACAATGCTGAAGCGTTACACTTCCAATTTTTAATCAACAAGTCTAAATCCGTATCTCCATGGATTCAAGTTTAAAAATGACGGGTTTTCACATATCTTCTATTTTGCTACATTAAAAAAAGAATTTCGTAAAACGTCTTCTTAACCCTCAACCCGTGAACGTGGATCTTTTTTGCCTCGTCCAAAATGTCATTCCGAAATTTCCCGAACGTGTAATTCTTTGATTAAAATAAATATATAATAACAATAAATCATTAATTTTATTTTATATTTATTTCCTACATGAATATAATATTTTTTCTGGGAAGTACAACCTTTTTTATTTAAGAAACTGCTATTGAAAAAAATGTTTTCATAATCTATAACCACTCTAGGTATTTTTTTTTTGAAAAAAGAGAACGTTTTTTTGCGACTTGCTCAATATTTAATGAAAAAAAATTAAAAATAGGAACGTTTAAAAAACAACTATGTCCCCATGAAAAGTATATTCTAAAGATACACCATGTATTTTTCCAGATTTTTTCATGAACAATTGTGGGTGTGGTAGCCCCAAGGAAAAAGCGACCCAGGTTCACGGGATTAAGGTGCCTCAAATACCATCACGGGCTGAGGGGAGGAAATGCCTAGGTCATGATATCAACATGCCCCCCTCCCCCCGCAAATTTCACGGTTCCACCTTCACCTGTTGGTTTAGACGTTGATGAGCCAATCAGTCAGTCAGAACTTCGTTTTTATACATACAGATAGACAGATATATATTTATCGTACTTGCAAAATGTTTACTGTACTCCGCCATGTTTAATTCACTTTCTCTCTCCCCTTTTCCATTTCTTCAAATCCGGATTTCATTATGTCAAACGAAAACATGAGCCGAACGGTGCCAAACAAAAAGTTCCACACTACTACTATTTTTATATTGTTTAGATGTGCGATAAACAGCGTTAGCATCAGTCGACCCAATTCAATTTGAACTTGCGAGAATTTGTTTAGGTGTTAATTTATTGAATTTCCGGAGTCCGGGAGAAAATGATTTCACCGGGACGAAATGAATTTACGAGTAAATATTGTTTAGACGAGGACTAATTTATTTGAGTTCATTACGGTAGGGTTTAGCAGTGGGCGTGAGAGTGATCGATTTTTTGTGGGCTGGTACATGAGGATGAACAACAAAAAATATACCAACAGTGCGTGGTACTCAGTTTCGCGTAGTCTTTCGGGGTAACCGTGCGCAGTGGTTGAGTGTGGACATCCTCTTTATCTCCGAATAGGTTGAGTGTAGTTGGAGGTTTACACTAGCAAATTAAACGAGCCTCAGGGGAGGATTAATTTGGATAATAAAAAACGAACAGCTGCGTGGGGTTTATATTTTTTAAATTGATTTCTTCCTCGCGGGTATGCTCTGTTAACGATTTTACCTGACCCCTTCCATATCTCCCTATGGAAATATTCCCCCACATTTCTTCTCTGTTTCGCCATATTTATTCCCTGTTTCACCATATCTTCTTTCCTGTTCAATACCCTACCAGAACCTAATTCTTCTGATTCTCTTCATTTGTTTTTAAGTTCAAAAAAAATCATAAATGTTGAAATAAAACAAAAATGTTTCATTAACAATTTATTCACTAATCAATGTATTAATAATAATTCTTGTTACCCTTAATTCTTCTAATTCCTTGGTATAAGGTACCCGACCCATGTAAGGCCCACCTTCTTTGTTTTTAAGTACAAAATAAACTTTAAATGTTGAAATAAAACAAAAATGTTTATTTGAACATTTATTCAATAATCAACGTATTGATAATAATTTTTGTTCAGAAAACAACGTTCACTATTAACTGTAAGCTTCTTTTTTAAAAAGGGTTTTCTGGGCCTTATTCAAGTCTGTTCCTGATGAGGCCATACCCGTTGTAACTTCGTACAAAGAAAATAAAATAAAAATATAATCTTCAATTTTAAACCTGAATTTTGATAACCACACGTATAATGTTGATGAACCACTACCTATAACTACAATAAATATTCAGTAAGTAATATTGAAAAAATTTTTGTTTTTGAAAATTTTTGTACGTCGAAATTTAATAAACGCCTACGTGCTATCGCACGCGCTGCCTTCTATCGACTGCAAATTTATTTGGGTTCGCCACAGCGCGGCTGTTGCTATGGCAATTGCGGCCATTCAAAGATAGACACTCGACGATGAAAGCTCAATCCGTTTGACTTTGTAGATTTGTATATTTCAAACGTGGGCTTTATTGGGCATTGGGCCTTACATGGGTCAGGTACCTTACAGACTTTTTGTTAAAAGATGTACACCAAGGCCTCAGAAAAATCGGGTTCCCACTCACTGGTCGATGCCCCAGCCAGAGCAGGGCTGAGGAGTATTTTAAAAATAAATAAAAAAACAAAAACCGGAAATCAAAAAATCGGTTTTTCCGCCACAGCAAAGATTGCGGATTTCATCCTTTGGCAAAATAAATCTACGTACCGGGTGTAGGTAGCTAATCAATAATTAAGGGACTATGGTGCGATAGGGAATCGTTGCATACGAATAATAATGCAAGTATATTGAAATTAATGCTGAATTTTCAATTTCTATTGTGTACTTGAACAGGTGCTTTAAAAAGTGGGTCAACTTTAGGGCTGAATTTCCGCATGGATGTGCCATCAAGCATTCATGCATATTTATACCGCCAGGGAAGAGAAGGAAGAATACATATTTATATTAATTCCCGAGTTCACCATTTGAGGAAAGCAAAGTACAATTATTTTAATTTAAAAATCACCATCGTTTTCAGTACTGAATAAACTTAAATTACTACTGATACTATGTAAATAGTGCATTAGACTATATGATGGATTTATCCTAATGAAATTCTGTTGTTCAATACCGAACCAACAATTTTTTGCTTCAATGATTCAAAACTGACAATGATAGTTCTCGATCAATCATAACGATGGACCTATTAATTTCCAGTGATATCAGCTGTTAAGAATTCAATGAAAATCTATCCACAAAAAAAGTATTTTCAATCTCGAGATATGTTCAAAATTTACCTAGAATTTTCTCTGAGATTCTATGACAGAAATCACAATTTTCATCTCATAGGTTCGTTCCAGTTATCAGAGCCTCTCGAGATTATAGCAAACTTGACTATTTTTTAAATAATTTATTATTTCTGTATTTAGATAATTATAATTGTACGTAATTTTATTGATAAATTATATAATTATATATAAATATTATGAAACAGGTAAAGTAACATTTTGTATTCTTTTAAAATATATTTTTAATTTTTCGTTTCAGTTTTTGATATATTTTTAAGCTATTATTTTTTAATGATTTTTTTCTGAAGACAGGAGAATATTTTATGTGCGAAAATGATCGACTTAGATGTGTCAAAAATTCGACAGTAAACGAATACTTCACGGGTATGCCGAGGTGG
This sequence comes from Ophioninae sp. B BG-2022a, assembly GCA_030522765.1. NCBI lineage: Eukaryota > Metazoa > Arthropoda > Insecta > Hymenoptera > Ichneumonidae > Ophioninae sp. B BG-2022a. The sequence goes on along the minus strand of JAPYZJ010001206.1, from coordinate 30,416 downwards.
TACATCGGATCAATAGTGGCGTTGAAACAGATCAATCGTAGCTCGAGAAGCGATTTAATTAAAGTGGACATATACGACGTTTGCATATTATTCCAGTGACTGGTATTGGAAATATCTTACTGGATTTTCGAATTCTCATATAAACTCATCAACGTGTACGACTAAACAATTATGGATTTATTGAAGATAAGAAAATACAGATTTATTGACGATGAAAGAATATAAATTTTAATCTAATGATTGCTTCATCAGTATAAAATATCTGATGACTTTTTGTGACTCAATAATTCGTTCTTTAAGAAGGGAAGAACCATTTACAAATTTTGAAAAATCGATTCGAAAAGCGGAAGGGGATCTGTATGGCACTCGAATCGCTAATTATCTGGTAAAACATTTAAATCATTAAGTTTCTGGTTATCGAAATTTTGGGCGCGTTTTTCTCAAATGTCTTTTTCAATCAAAAATTGTCACGCATCTCCGTTGCATCAGCAGTGTGTCCGGGAACCAAAATAATATTTTGAATTCCGAAATAAAATTTACTTTTGCCCTCAAATATAGCCAAAAATTCATAAAATATTACGAAATACACTTTACTGAGCTGCCGTTGCCTGAATTTTGCACATATTTCAAAACTTCTGGTTGACCTGCAGCGTATGGATTTTAGCTTTGAAAATCCTTTTGAGTTTCATTTTTCGAATAATACCAGATTGAGGGATCGTTATGTAATAATAATAATAATTATTATTATGTAATATCGTTATGTAATAATAATAATAATTATTATTATGTAATATCGTTATGTAATAATAATAATTATTATGTAATAAAAAATAAAAATAAATGTTGTAAATTCTTTACGAAGTCCTTCATGTCCGATGTGTAATATATTATTGCCTGATGTTAATTGTATTGTTTCAGAGGAACTCCGCTCTTGAAGCCTTTGTCATCGGGGTTAGAATATTCTGTGAGAGATTAGTACGAGATTCAACCAGGTGTAGGACTAAAATAAAAGGTCGTAAACCACGAGTCAAACAAAGCGTGCCTCCACGATGAAAATTGCACAAGAGCCTTCATAAAAACATTTTTCCTGCACGTGCATATGAAAAAAAGCAATTTCCTGTTAAAGCATTCTATGGTCGTCCATCCAGAGAAAGCAGGGGTAAAAAATAAAGAGTTTGTATAAGAAAGAGGGCGCAAAGGTTCTTCTGTAACGAAAAATAAAAAGTTGTGAATAAAATAGCGTTTTCAAAGGTTTCATGTCCGGATGCAAGCTCGATGTAGTTGGTGAAAACTTGTGGTTTGCCTTTCCAAGTCTCGGACGATATACTTCGGAAACTTGATTCCATAAGGTACCCCGAAAGCTCGAGAGCGTCACACATTTGCTCGTTAACCCAAGGGACCACTCGAACCCGAGACGAAAATATAACGCGAAGAAGAGGACCAAGCTTGCAGAGAGAACGCAGTGAAAAGTCCGGCCAAGGTAGCAACATATTTATTCGCTCGTATATATAGAGGGTGTCCTAAAAACCAACAGTAATATTGCAAATCTTGGCAGGCTGGTTTATGATGATCCGGAATAACCAAATATCAGGTGTAGTAATAAGAAATCCACTATCTTCTGGAGTCAGCGAATCACAAATTAAATCAACCAATCACGAAACTATTACAAAAGTTTATTCAGTACAAAATCTCATCTTTCTAACGCCATCTAGTATAACTCGATCAGACTTATACAACCCGAGACACAGATAACCAAAGCCATCTGAAAAATAATGGATTTCTTTTTACTACACCTAATATAATCTCACAAGGAAACCAATTGTGGTGTCCCCCCTCAGGTGTCGTTCATTTGTTATTTTTTCATTTTAATCCAAGGGAACACGTATTTTTTTTTTATCGACGTATTTTATTAATAAAAGTATAAGGGTTGAAAGTAAAACCAATTCGGTAACACAGTTTGAAAGTTTTCGAATTACACAAATTTTTTAGTCAAGTAATTTAAAAGATGCAAATATCTCGTAACCTACACTTTTTAAGGTTGTTTGATCTGTTGTTATTTTTTATCATCGTGAGCTGCCCTGTCAGAACTTGCAATATTATCGTTTTCAGGACACCCTGTATATTACGATATATATATATGTATGTATGCACGTATATTTAATACACTTCGGTACGAATCTGTGTTGGAACAGTTCCGTGGTGTACATACGATGACAATAGTATACGACCCGGTGTGGGAAAGTTAGGGACGAAGGTAAGGAATGAAAGATGGAGGGAAGCAGCAAGGGCAGGCCAAGTAGAAAAAAAAACATACTTCTCAGACACTTTTTTTACTCCTGAAACTTTTATGTTTTCGAGGAACTGCACACTTTAAGACTAGCTGCAACGTTCTCCTTGTCCAGTTATCCACTACTTCACGACTTTTGTTGCATCACCTTGAAGTTGGTGCAATTACGCAGTCACTGCGCCAGAAACCCATGTCGTCCAGTGGTTTCACCTCATTCGCCACAATTCGAAAGAACTATTTGACAATGGGTTACTTCGAGGAAGCACGTTGTTCAAATTTCTTATATTTTATCCTTATACTCTAGTCTATATCCTACCTGCGTTTGATCGTTATTGAAACTAATGTTGGTCGATGCGTATCTAGTGGCCCAGAGGGTTCCTGAATTCAACACGAACGTTGTTCGTTGTTTATCCAGTAATTATGCAGAAGTGGAGCACTCTGCCAATTTTAGCGCAAAATTTGTTTGTTTGGTACGAACGTTTTCCCTAGGTCACCACTAGTGAATTTGCCCCGCGGGGGACTGAGATTTTTTATTATTTTCATAAGTTATGGGGTTTTGAAGTTTGAGGAAATGGCAAAATAAGGCATTTTTTTCTGCATTTTGGCGCCTAAGTTGAGAACGAGGAGTGGTTATATTTATATAATAAGAATTTTAGAATGTAATACTGATTAACAATCGCAAGTACCAGTCTTCCCTCTCTTATTAAATCAAAAACTAAAAATTTGAATTAAATGAAAAAATAATACTCACTTAGGTACCCTTCAATATACACACACTATTAAAGGAGACAAAAAAATGGTACTTCAATAAAACATAGTTTTTTGAAATCCAATGGTACCCCACTTTTGCTTAATTACCGTTGATTCTCACAGATATCAAACTCGAGCAAAATGTGTAAATATTGAAAACGCGTTTTTTTCTTTTTTTACTGCGTGCCTCTGCCAAAAAAGGACAAACTTACCTGGGTATTTGAAAAGCAATTTCATCAAGCGAATCACTGGGCTGGAGGGGTGCACGCTCGAAGAGTTTGCTAGGTCCTCGATGAACTTTGTTGCAACATTGCATTGATCCAGCTGTTGGCTGGGATTGGTCCCCAGCACAATTGGTCCCTCTTTGTCCTCCCTGTCCGGTTCCTCGTCTTTCCTTCTTTTTACGAGCTTCCTCCGCCTGGCGGCGAAGGTTGTGCAGACGAAAGAAGAAGACCGACATCTCTGTGATTCCGAGCAGGGCAACCGGATTAACTTTACCGTTATGAGTAAAAAAAAATAAAAAATCTAACAAAAACATGCGAAAACTTGAGCACTCGAAAAAATAGAGAAATGCGGATTTATAGAGGTAGAAGTATTGTTGAGATTGGATTATTTTGGTCAAATAGGGTACCGGTATTTTTTAATGTTTTGCCGGATTTGTCTGAAAGTTTTTTTTTATTTTGGGCCTGATTTCACTTATGTGATAAAATAGGGCCCAAACGAGGATTCTTAAAAAAAACAACAATAATTTCTGATAATAAGAAGATAATGAGGAGATTTATTTTCTTGAACGAGTTACTTATGTGACTGAACTTTTCGACTTAATCTCAATGTCATTAGTAACGAAAAATAAGTAAGTAAATACTCATTGTACTTTAGTATGTAAATTATACATACAATATTGATTTTATTTATTACATTTTTCAATTTTGATTATATTTTCTTCATGGTTTACGTCTTTCTCTATTTAATCCACATTTGTCTTTCGGTCATGCCACTTCGAGTAACAATAAATACGTCAAAAAATTAAAAACATTCCGAACAACTTCTGTAAAACGGCAGGCAGTTAAAAGTAAGAAAAACAAAAGTGCTTGGTTGGATTTTTTACGACGGAGTGATTAATCGTGAACTGCAATGAATAATGATTGTTCTAGAGCAGACCAGAAACAACGCTTAGAGAATGAATTCTTCCATAACTGGGAATGATGGTGCCTTGAATTAAATATGCATGAGGATGCAATACGTGCCAAAGACATATTCATGGGGTTTTTTCCCTGTGGAAGCAATAGATCGTGCAGCAAAAATTCGGCATTTCAAGCACTCGATTTTTCACACCAGAGAGGATCGAAGAACGGTTTCGTGGGATGCAAGTCAGCAAATTTGGAATCTACCCACCCTCTGTACACTGTACACTGTATAGTTCACGATCACATGGAATATACAGATTAAATTCAGGAGTGAGAGGCTCAAGTCGCTCCAGAGGCAGCACTTACCCTCAATTTAATGTTCCAAATTATTGTTATTATCAATGGATAGATATTTAAAATGCAATATAATGAAATAAGATATTGAAGATCTTGAGATATTAAAAAACGTATTTAATATCTATCCAGCATTACTAAATAATTATAAAAATAAAATTATAACATTCAGAGATTGGTAATTTTTCATAGATTTATAATACATAAAATATTTGCGAATTTTTCACTAAATAATTTAGTAGTTATAAACATATGAATTTAACAGTTTTATTTATGGAAAAACAGCTTTTGCAAATGCTGATCGTTGAAAAGCAAATTAAATTAAGTCACCGCGAATTCTGAAAATATTATATCACAGAAATCTAGATTTTAATCTATTAAAGATTGGTTTAGACGATCTTTCAAATAAATAGACTACGTTGTCGCATTTGCCAGTCTATTTATAAAATACTGAAAGATTATTTCTAAAGATGCATCAATCAGCAATCGTTGTAAAACGCAATATATATTGGGCAATTTGAATAATTATTGATGATCATTCATAACAATAAGAATTTATTAGAAAATATGAATTAAAAATAAAAACTCAATTTTTTTTAAATTTGTATCCATTAGAAAACCTTGGAATTGCCATCATTGAAAGACTTTGAGTTTCTGGATAATTATTGATAATAATAAGATCTCAACGTATCGATTATATTTAAAAAATGAGAAACTCTTTTGCTTGTTTTTTAATTCTTCATACAAATTATGGTCCTTTATAATTTTTTTCGATTTTAATTATTATTAAAAATGGATAATTAACATTTTTCACTATTGATTTATTACTAAACGAGCTATAGACAACGTCAAACATATACGACGTGATCTAGACTTGTAAATCCACGATTCTTCCATTTTGAATAAACTTTTCCCAAAATCCATCTTGAAATACCGTAATTCAGGTTATAAACATTTCGACTGATACTTTCTCTATAAAATACTTTTTTCACGTCGTATCAGTCCGTTCATCATTGTCTCTCGATGAAAAGAGAGATAGATGAAACGTGTCGGAACTTTCGGGATTGGGTAGTTGGAGATTTTTTGTCGCGGCATAGACGGAAAGTATGACAATGGCTCGGCGACGAAAAGATATCGGTACAATGATGTGAAAGTAGCGCGAACGTTGGGAGAATGTCGCACGCGAGAGACGAGACAGATCAGAACAAATCCCGAGGGAAGCAAAGGTCAGAAAGTTTATATCCGTCCGCAGAAGGTATTTCGTTGGTGGTTTCATTCACCGCTCCTTCCCCTGCCCCTTCTCTCGAATTTCCGCAAAAAGAAATGCTCCTTCTTTCGTCTCGAATGTGAATTGTTTTTTGAAGACAAATCCCAGGATCAATGACTTTTTTTGTCAATGCGAACGTTGAACTTACACCTTGAGCTTCCATCAACTTTTGTTGGGCCTCTCATGGGTTATAATCCGCAATTTTTAAAACATTTTTTTAGAAAATACATTTTTTAAAAATTATTCTAGAAATGTTGTTATAAAAGAAAATTGGTTGACCCGCAATATTTTTTAACTTACCATCCGTTGAATATTTTGAATATAGTTATTGCAACCAATATCTCTAAGTGGGTTATTGGCATTTTCCCATTTTGTCGGAGCTTTATAAAGGCCTTCAACATTGTTTAATCTAAAATCTGTTCCGTATCTTCAGAACAGCTGTTATAAATATAATTTTTAAATGTGACATGAACGTCGCGTAATTTTCATTGGGTCTTCCAATGATAATGACCGCCTGAATAGCCCTGCAACCATTCAACGTCTGTAGAATGTATTTTCCTATAAACGACCCTGTTTGATTAATATGTTTATAACTCCTACATTATTTAGTAAAAAACTGATGTATTGTTATTTAAAATAAAGTATATAAAAAAAATAATAATTCATTTAAAATAAATTGTATATAAATACAATTATTTTAAATCGTCAATGTATTAATATTAAATAGCGAACGATTATAACCCAAATATTCAAGAGGCTTGGCAGTTTATTAATGTCCAATCAGCAATACCTCAATGTCTTCGTAATAATAATATATCTAACAATAACAAAGTACTGGCTCACGTATCCCTATTGTATCCGCACTCATCTCTGTCTTTTAACGAATTCTCATTTTTACGACAGTTTCACGCAAATACTTGACGACGCCAATTTTACGATCCTTCCGGCAGAGAAGTGGGAAGCTGAAAGGAGTACAATCTGCTCACATGGAAATTTTTCTTCGCGTCAACCTTCTTGAAATATGTGTCATTCCAGTCGATTGATTCCTGACAAAACTGTTACGATATTTTTCGTGAAAACTGTATACGTATTGGGAGGGTGCTCCAGTTATAGGTTCCACTTCTGTGATTCTTCTTTTCATGGATTTATTTATTTCTGTATGTCTTCTTGTATAGCCATACCGGAACCTGTTCCCTGTTAGCTCGATCAAGTGTAACACCAGACAGCACTGCCGTCTCAAGATTTCTTATCATTTCTCACAGTTGAACGGTTATTTCAGTTTAAACGACGCGATCTTTCCGTTTACTGAGGTTGCGAATGGATATCTCCATTTTGATTGAGCTGAAGAGATCATCAGAAGAACGATCAAACATCCATCTCCATCCCAATGGCAATTCCCGTCTACCATCTCCTTCATATTAGGTGTAGTAAAAAGAAATCCATTATTTTCTGGAGTCTACCAATCACAAACTGAGTGATCACAAACGTTTGTTTAGTACGAAATCTCATCTTCCCAACGCCACCTGGTGTAATCCGAGCGGACTTATACAACGCGAGACCCAGACAACTAAAGCCATCTAGTAGAAAAATTATGGATTTCTTTTTACAACACCGAATGCAAAATAAAACATCGAAGAAAATATCTACTTTGTTTGGCAACCAACAACCCAATCAGATCCAAATGCAGAACGATTTTGAGCAAGGTAAAGACCTTTAGACTACCCTCAACTTGGTTGCTAACCTTGTGGCATTGTTATGAATGCGTCATCGTTGTCACATGTCTGTTTAACCCTTCGTGGTCACACTTTCCACTTCGATCAAGATGGTAATCGAGGTTAGACTCTGCCCAGACAATTTTCAAACCAGTACTGAGATCGAACAATCTATCCAAAAAGCTCCAAAAAATTATCGATCATGCTTCAAACATTATAAACAACGTAGGAGAAATGTACGTGTCAGAAAAGCAATGACAAAATAGTTTCAAAAAATCACAAATATATAAATTCGTACGAAAACAAAAAAAAAACGCGAATTTCAGTTTAAAAAATCATAATTCAGCGAATTGTAAATATTTTAAGCTAAAATAAAAATCTGGTACTCCTTAGATATAAACCTTTTGGTAAAAAAATAGCAGCCCAGTGCTCATTGCAAAAAGATAACGATTCTGAAGTGGCAAATCGTGGATACTCCAACCTCCAAGTACCTGGAGACACAAGTCCCATTTAATTCCAAGAACTATTGCATATTTGAACCCAATGGTGGGCAATGAATCGATTTTATCCACGGTGACCACGAAAGGTTAAAGGTAAATCGGACCGCGTAATCACCGCGCTAATATTGTCTGTCGTAATCGGAGAATGACACCGAGCTCCATCAGGATGAAAATGAAGTTCTCCTGGTTCGTACGCGGGTACGTGGCGGTCTTAATTAAATCGGTCGTAGCAGAAATGGACACCAAGTATAGGAGACAAGAGAAAAGGGAGACAGCGGGACGACTAGAGAGGATGGACACAATGAAGTAGTTCGAGAGAGTGCGACGACCCCTGAGACGTATCACAAGCTATGTAGAACATCGTCCGAGAAGCCAGCCACTCTCGAGGGAGATTTCGCTTAAGAGACTTTTTTTCCTCCCTCCCTGTCCATTTTTCTTTTCTTCTTACCTCTCCGGAGCAACGAGTTTCACGTACACGTGCAGGGCACACGTACGAAGTCCAAGTATCATGAACTACCCTTCTCGATCGATCCCTACTCGATTTCTTGGTCGAAAAAATCTCTTTATCCGTCTTCCTCTCTTTGTCCCTCTTTACTCCTCCTGGTCGATGTCACTCTACCTCTCTTTCATTAAGATATCGCTTTTAAGACCACCCTCCCTTTCCCCATTCCTATTTTCATCTTTTCGCATATTCAGGTATTGGAGTGCCCCGACTTGCCGTACCTGTAGAGCAACATATCTAATAGGAAAAGTACCGAGATGACTGTATAGGGAGTAAAAGACAAGCCTAGGTTACTATAGCGATTCACTGTTCGACCTCACCAAACCCAGTACTCGACCCGGATGCAACTCCACCGGAGAGCTCTCATCAGGAAATAGACGTTGGTAAAAGCTCTCTCGTGCCCACGTATCCTCCTAGCCAACCAGACAGGGAAAACGGGAAACAAAAATGAGTTACCACGAAGAAGAGGAAAATTCCCAAATCCAGAAGTTGCGGAGATTTGGACGGGACTTGAGAAGCAGTAAATCTAATCATGAGACTGAGAAATGGGACACTGTTTGCTGCAATGAATACAGGTAAAGGGATGAAAGGGACTAATGAAAATCGGTCGGGTGAGGGTTGATAATTCCAGTGGCTAAACGGGACTGGCCTGGCCATTACAAAATTGCCAATCCAGTACAGCGAAGGTTGAGTCATTCGAAAATTTCTCCTTTGATGGATAACGAAATTGAATAACTATTCTAACAAAGGATTGTTTATTCGAGAAGTCAGTTATCCGAGAATATGTATTCGAATAGTCTGTACTTTGAGTCATATAAATACAGATACGCACCATCTACGAAATTCATATCTCTGAAATGGAAATAGTGAGGATATAAGATTTCTAATACCACGGTATGTAATAATGAGCCACATACGGATAATACAAGCTTCGAATGTGTTGATCTTAGATACGCAGATGATCCATGATCCAAATAGGGAATATCTTTAAAACCAATATCATTTCTGAGGTAATCCTACATTCCACCCGATCGGCCGCCAACGCCATGTGTCAGCTTTACTCTGAAGCGCAAGTCATGTATTTCTCGATCATAAGTTTTCGCTATTCTGACTGTTCGTCAGTTTTCAATTCGATCATGTGACGTCTCGATTTGTTCGGCACGTTTACACCGACTAATCCATATTACACCTCTCATTTTTTTTGTTAAATCTCATATTTATTTTCGCTGTAAATTTGAGATTTTATATTTCTTATTTTTATCAATTATTTTACAGACGATCATAAGATTTGCAAATCTCTGTCCATAAATTTCTATTCTTCTGAATATTGACCAATCAAATTTCCAATTGCCACCCAATATTTTATTAAAAGTTTTGAATACAATGCAGAAAGTTTAATCAGTGTAAGAATAGGATAGTACCCAGAAACGAGATATCGAGAAAGATCGAGAGGAAAAACGAATTTTGGAAAGTTGAATTTATAAAGGCCATTTAACTCTATTTCGACTGAATGGATATTTAAAAAATTGAAACAACTCTTGAAAATTCTTGGTTGGAAGTACTTAACACAATAATAATACATACATTATTTTATAATTGTTCACTAATTAATATATCAATTCATATGTGTATACACACACATATATATGTATATATTTACGAAACGTTATTTGGAAAACAATTTTCGGGGGAGACCGGAAATAAATACGGATTCCTCGAAAATTTATATTGGAAAGGGTCATGAAACTTTCGCCAGAAAACTCCGCGAGATAAGTTGATAAAGTGTAGGATAATTCGGAGAATTTCTCTGGGATGAGTTTTCGTTTCGCTTGACCGGAGATAATTTAAATCCGATGCTAGTTTGCAATTAGATTTCAACGCCAGATGTTATCGGATAACGCGTTAACGAGGTTAATTGTAGCATAGATGTGTAGAGGTGATCCGTCTATCCTTGTAGAATCCAAAATACCGACGGATCCAGGCAGAGTTATGGTAAAATTCGTTCCATCAGAGATAGATGTGGAGGCGAGGTAATATTGCGTAAACAGATTATATCAAGGATGTTAAAGAGATGGCGTTAAATACATCCGTAATGTATGTTTCCTGCGTACGCTAATTTCTTACACACGAACTGTGAAGGCGAATCATCGGCTTTAAAAGGTAAAAATTATTCGCCAGCATCAAATGATCCAATCCACCAAAAAGTGTTATGTATCTAGAGGGGCTGATACTTGGATCGGTGACCGCTTAGCCGTGCTCTGTCTAAGAGCACGCCTAAGTGGCTAACTAAATAAAAATATCCATATGATTAACTAAATCAAAATATCCATATGAGTGCAAGTTTCTTTGGGTATAACTGAATCCTAACAGAATTATCTGTTATCAGAAAAATGATGCTGCTATCCATCTTTTTTTTCCTGTTATTTTAACCCCTCGCTAAATCGGCTTATCATAACCTCGTTATTTCGAAATACAGAGCTGTTCTTGATAGCGATTTCGTTTCATCGATTGAATAGATTTTCAAATACTTGCCCGGAGCCTTGAATTAATAATCCAGTGAATCTGTTGTCTGGCTATTTCTACTTCGTGCCTGTCCTATTTCCGTCTTATTGAAACAAAACGTCTGAATTCTTCAAAACAATTATCTAGACCAATATTTCTGGCTGATTGAATACTATCAATTTATTCCACACGATTGAAACACCATATGAATTGAATTTGGCGATTGAACTAAATATATGATAAAACTGGTTACTTTTGCGTGGTGTTTTCGTTCGAAACGTGTATGCCCCTACCCTCCAACTACCACGCATTCTAGGGTGTAGCAATCGTCGGTCAGTGATGGAATATCAATTATTGAAGACATCGGATACCACCGGTGGAAAGATCGCTCCCAAACGAAGAAATATTTACAAGTTTCCTTGAGCACGTATACCAAACGACATGATCCAGGAAGAAATGTCTTGGAGGTTAAAATATAGAGGTGGAGAGCAGAGTCTGCTTTATTTGGATCCTGAGAGTCGTGAAATCGAATTTTTGTACCTATGGTTCGGGAAGCCAAAGACTATCAATGGCGATAATGTCAAGAAGGGTCTGAGACCAGTTCTCTTTTTTTTCCACATGACCGTCCGTCCTCCATTTCTCTCTGCAGCTTTTTCTTGATCACTGATCCGCTTCTTCCTTTTTCCCATTTCTTGATCACTGCTCTCTCATATTGGCAATGTATCTCGGTCACTACTCTCCGGGGACTTGTGGCCTTTACTTGAAAAAGATGTTTCTCAGACTCTCGTGGATTTACGAATGGATCAATACAGTGTTTCCGACAGAAGCTGATGTTTAGAGTGTTTAAAGTGTTTAGAGAATTGGTAAAATCATACCCGATGACATTATTCACTTTGGATAAAATAAAAAAAAATACTTTATTTCGTAGTTTGTTTGGGATTGCACTGGAGTATTTAACAATGATTGGCGAAAGTTCATTCGCTTTCGATTGCATTTTTGAGCGTTTCCAAGGGACTGTGTTTATTTGAGAAGTCCTAATGAATTAATTTGCCATCGAAGCAATTTTCATTAAATCGTTCGTGACAATGGCGAATACGGAAAACTCGAAATTGATTTATAGCGAAAATAAATATAAAACTTTTTAAAATAATGAGAAGCGTAATAACGATTTGCCGGTGTAAACACGCCGAAGGAATCGAGACGTTGAATCAGTGAATTGTAAATATTACGGCGGTTTTTAATTTAAAATTCATTAAAGCGAAGGGCCAAAAAGTCGATTGGCTAAAACGCGAAAAAGACAAACGGGCAGAATAGCAAAAACTTATGATCGAGACATACATCACTCGCGCTTCGGAACGAAGCTGATACATGGCGCTGGCGTTCAGTCGGGTGGAATGCAGGATTACCTCGGAAGTAATGTTCAGTTTTAGCTATTTCCTATTTTGGACCATCGATCATTTGCGTATCTAAGATTTACACATTCGATGTTTGTATTCTTCGTATATGGCTCTTTGATACATACCGTCGTATTAAAAATATTATATACTCACTATTTCCATTTCAGAGGTAGATTCGTAGATCGTGTGAATCTGTATTTGTATGAGTCAAAGTACAGATTATTCGAATAGGTATTTTCCAATAACTGAGCTCTCGAATAAACAATCCTTTAGTAAAATAGTTATTCAATTTTGTCATCCATCAAAGGATAAAATTTGGAACGCGTCAAGCTTCGTCATTTCTACTTATGAATTTCATAATTTCAAAATCTTTGTCTTTCCATATTTGGCCATTCGAAGTTTGAAACCTAACCCAAATATTTGGTAAAAGTTTCGTCTATTTTATCAAACGTTTTATCGAACCCTTAACTGCGATCGTTCGAGACCCTGGAGTATTCGAGTTCCCTCATACCTGCAATCTCCGGGAAGTTCCATCAGCTCGGGTGTTCGAGGAATATTCGATCGAGTATCGAACGACCGAGGTGTAATAGCAAAAGATTCGAAGAGTTTCGCGCAATACATACTCCCCTAACTTTATCCCTATTCACGGATCCTATGCACGGATATCATCCGCGCAATCTCCTCGTTAATCCACCTGAAACACTCCATAGATTTTCAACTCCTTGAAGCATCCTCACTGATAGTTTTTATGGCGTATGCAATTTTATCGTACGAAATACCCAATTTTATCATAGTGGAATATATTCCTTTGAAAAAACGGCTTCCGGTATATCGTTTCATCCACCCTGATTTGAAATTAGACCACCTCCTACGATCCTTTAGATCCTTCCATCACGATCATAAAATTGATTTTGTTCTAATCTCTAAAAAGGATCCCATTAATGTAAAAAAAAGAAAAAAATTGTAACCGCATATCATGGGATTTAGCTAAAAGTAATTCACTTCCACCTTAATACATAACTGAAGGGTCGATCTAACTTTAGAATTAATTTTTAAACTAATTCAGAGCTCATTTTCATAATTACAAATGCTATGTATTTGATAAAGCTAGTAGTATCAATCCAGGAATTACTGTATTAATTTAAGTTCGACAACAGATATGGTGTTAATTTAGTGCTAAATCGAATTACTAGTCAACAATAATGCCCAAAAAAGCTCAAATAAGTCGTTAAGGTCCCCAATAGCCCTGACATCCACTTAATTAGTTCGTCAGGGCCCCAATAGTCCTTGAAATCTCCAATATAACTTCAAGGCCACAAGCAGTCCCTATAATATCCAAATATCTTCTCAAAGACCCTTATAGTCCTCATAAATCCCAAATAAGGCAACATAAGCTGTTAAGGCCTCCAATAGCTCCTATAGTCACCTAATAAGCTCTTTAGGGCTTCAATAGTTCCTAAAATCATCTAATGAGTCCTCAAGAGTCTCAATAGTCCTTGAAATCTCGAATATGCCTTCAAGGGCCCCAGTAGTTCCTATAATGCCGAAATATGTTTCAATAGTCCTTGTAATTCGCAAATAAGCCCTTGAGGGTCCCATTATTACCTATAGTCTTCAAATTAGACCTTAGAGCCTATTATTTTTATGAAGGATTCCTTATCAATTTTCCGTATGGGGAATATTCCAGATATTTCTTTCAGATTGGAAGATATAGTTTGTTCTTTATGGAAGATTGGTAGGTACAGCCCACTTACTATGTGTAAAGCCTATTGGAAAGTAAAGCCTATTTGCTCATGCTAAAGAGGCTTTACCTTCCGATCTTCCATGTTGAACCAATCATATATTTTGATGATGAACATAGCCGTCTGTACTGATGCATTCACTTTGTAGAGTCTTGAAGATATGATATTGAGAGATGCAATATGAGTATGATGGGTAGACGAGATACGTAATGGTGGAATGTCGAGGCCCGAACATGGAGTCGATTTATGGCTACGATCAACCACCCACTTTCCGTCCAACTCTCTCGGGTCGCTGCCCAGATTTTCCGACCACGACCATTAAGGCTGCTTCCCTTTGCACTGGCTCTATTCAATCTACTATCAGTGTTGGGCTCTATGCGTGCGAGATACTCACGAGAATTGCAAGTGATCGCAGCTGTCGTCAATGGCGAAGAAATTATTATTGTTTTTGTTGAAACACAACATTTTGGAATTGCTTTTTACGTAAATGTCATCATTTATCAGCTTTCAAAAAAGTGTCAATTGAACATTCAGAGTGGAGCAGTTTTTGTTTTAGTTATTTGTTTTTAGTGACAGGAAAGTTTGGAAAAAATGGTAAAAACATTATTACGACTTAGTAACTAATTTATTCAAGTCGTAGTTGATCGTGCTTAATTTGGTAATAATGCAGAAGTGGGGAACTACGGAATTTAAACAAGCTACGTAATATCGAAGAACCATATTTGTTGTCACCTCTAATAGTGGGTGTGTGTGTGCGTTTTTTTTCGTATTGGTGGGTGGATGGGTATTATTTTTTTAAGGGGGTATTGAAATGGGTTTTATTTTGTAATTTAATTAAAAAAACATTATTTTGAATTTACTAAGAGAGAGGGAATAGTACTTGCTATTTTATAGCAACATTCTGAAATAACATTCTGAAATGCTTATTTTATAAATACCACTACTCTTCATCGCCTATTTAGGCACCAAAATGCATGTAAAAATTCCGATTTGTGTCGTTTCCTCAAACTTCAAAACCCCCAAAACCCCATAAATGCCAAAAATTGGCAGGGTGCCCCACTTCTGCATAATTAATCTTTATTTTATTGAAATAACTTTTACAATTATCTATTTCGAGGAAGATGTTGAATCAATGATCACCCTGTGTAATTTGGTCTTAAAATGATTACTGATGATATTTCGAATGTCCCCCGTATCAGGCTCATAATATTGGTCTCCAATATACAGACTGGTGGAAAAAGTGTGAATTAATTTTTCGCTTTTTCATTTTATTATTTACAAGATAGATTGAGACGTATGTACGCAGGACCTCTGTAGTGTCATTTATGATTGTTGTCAAGTATGATTGATGCTTCATCAAGCCATCAAAATTCGAGTGCACATCCCGCAGCCAGAATATTCTTTCTTTTTTTGCTAACTATTTGCAGGATCCCATGAAATCACTCGACTCGAGCATTTATCATGCATGCACGTAAATCTCTCTTGAAGCCAACAAGCATGAATACTGTTCAGTGATATTTGCTTCGGCTTCTGGATCACCTTAAGCTCGTGAGTTTTTATAGCCCTTCATCATACGATAATAAAGTACCTATTTTAAGGGTGTTTATGTATAACGTTTCCATTAAATAATTATTGCTAACACGTTAGATGATTCAGCAAACAAAACAGCAATACCATGCAAAAACTTTTTTTTCAAAGTGCTTTAAAGTGAATATGATTAAAAAAAATAGTTCTAAGTATTCGTAAAACTTTTCAAATACTTTTTCACAGGATTTTGTATTTTTCGGATGCTTATGCTCAAAATTGCTGTCAACAAATACCACGGCGGAATTAGCAAAATTACCAGAATTTTTTATTCGAATTTTTAAAATTCGAGTTTTAATGATTTTGGATTGAAATAATCAGTATTTCAATCCTAACGATTTTCGATGTAAATCATCAGGATTTCATTCCTAATGACTTCAGATTTATATCATCAGAATTTTAATTGTAATGAGTTCGAATAAAAATCATCAGGATTTTAATTCTAATTATTTTGATTTAAAATCATCAGATTGTTAATCCTGACGATTTTGAATTCAATTAATCTACATTTGAATCTAAATCATCAACATTTTGGATTACACATGCCGCAGAATTGCTGTCAAGGAATTTCAGAAGAAATATAGTAGAATCATGCGTAACAACAAAAACATTACAAACGTTTTCGAGAAGATTGAACCAGAATGATGCGTACTATACCTTCTTTTCTGCTTCTTCGTTTGTATGCGTTTATTCGTTTTCTTCCACTCGAAAAATTTACGGCGCAAGTTCGGTGGCTCTCGATGACAGTTTTAAACACTGAACAATCGAAAATCCGTCGCACGATGGATTTTTCGGACTCGAAGTATATTATAATATACAAATATGTGTTGTTATCGATTAAAGATTTTTTTTAAATGTAATATCTTTTTAAATTGACTTTTATAAAATATTTTTGTTAGGTCCTACGTTATAATTGACTAGTCTTTTTGTTACGTGTATGGATTATGTGAATATTTATAACTATTAGCGTCGATTTTTCACTCGCGAATTTCTAGGGTTCTAATGATTCCCCAACCAATATTTTATATTAATTTATATACGTGTATATAGATATATAGGTTTATACGAATATATATTATTTTGTAAATGGTAAACAGTCGTAGCAAATTATTTGGTTTGTTAATTGGTCGTGTTTTTAAATAATTATCGAAGTAATGATAAGTTATCGTTTCGAATTGGTCGATTATCGGCTGTTCGTCGTTGTTCTGGTCCCGATGGTTGTTGTCGAAAAGGTCCTCATCATGGATGCAATTAAAATGCGTACAGTGGCTTTGCTGCTTGTTGCTGTCGGCGTTGAACAAGGCTGGTGAACAATTTTCGTGACAATGCCGTGTTGGCTATGTATACCCTGGGAGAGGTTTGTAAACACACAAAATTAGGCTCGAGCCTCCAAATGAGAAGGGGCTGTCAGTCAAGTCGAGGCCACGTGGGTGTGCTTGTCTTGTATACGTAGAGGAATTGCTTTATATGCGTGCGCGTGCATACAGGAAATTGCGCAAATTTGAACAAGATGGTGCGCTTAGGGTTCTTGAATTTCTGGCCGGTTAGGTACAACGTAGGAAAATTGCTTTCGACCCTACCTTTTCGAACAACACCTATGTGAATTATATATGTAATCTTGTCGCAAACAGGTCAAAGTAAGATTAATCATTTGGGAATACAGAAGAAATTAATCATGAGAAATCCCCAATTCAAACTACGGTAATTATGCAAAAGTAGGATACCCCTCTAATTTTTTAGCGAAAATTTTTTTTTTCTACGAACGTCTTCCGTCGGTCACCACCAGTAAATTTCAGTTGACAGAGACTGAGATTTTTTTATTATTTCCATAAGTTATGGGGTTTCGAAGTTTCCGGAAACGACGAAATAAGCAATTTTTGTATGCATTTTGGTGCCTACATTGGTAGTGAAGATTGGTGATATTTATAAAATAAACATTTCCGAATGTAAAGCTTATTAATGATAATATCCCAATTCAATAATAATTCAAGTGCAATTCGGCGATAGTGGCGATGAAACTTGACTGAGGATTTGTCACTGGCATCCTTTCCAACCATCCCATGAAAAAATTAAATATAAAATTGAAAAGTTTAATTGAAAATACAAGAATTATATTTATAAATAAAATGCTAAATCAACGAATAAAAAAATTAACTCAAATCTTAAACTACTTTTTACATGGACTGCCAAATGCGACAACGCATCCTAATTATTCAAAGCTCAGCCTGGTCAACCGATTGATTCTAGGTCTTGATGATCTTGATGATTTTCATAATTTTTGATAATTTAGTTCCATTCATTTTGCAACCAATAATGGCGGCAGCTGCTCTCCCATAAACCACCCCATTGAATATGTTTATAACAACTGCATTATTTACATAAATTATATATATGTTTCTTACTTGTTCTTTTTATTATATATATATATATATATCTTTAATAAATATAACGAGTAAAATATTTAATAAATATTCAAGGATTTTGGGATTTTTTTCTATCCATCCAGCTATCTATCCATCCAACGATTGATCTGATGCAAACGGAGATTGAAAAAGGTCAACAACTAACCCAAACAGGAACAATCTTAACAAGAGCTCGTCGACGTTCCTGCAGTCCGAAATAAATTGCAGTGAAAGTGGAGAAGATATTTCCATGAGAAATAAAAATGTGCTAGGAGTCTCCGGATATATCTTTGTCATTCCATCTTTCTCACTTCCTCTGTCGAAAGGTCGAGAGGTCTTCCCATTACCTGGAGCAATCTCCACAATCTTACACGTAGTCGCAATTCCTGGAAAGACATTTCTCGCTCCACTCGCGCAATGATTAATTTAAAACATCCATTTTTATTCCCTATCCACCTGTGCCGGAAGGACATTCTAGATCAATGTCTTAAAGTGATAACAACTAATAAGTGCAAACGCACGTATATTAGTATAAAAAAAAAAGAAATAACATTATTCACATGTCGATATTTGCAGTCATGACGAATTAACATTTAAATAAACTATGACGAAACATTTATTTTTATAGATTAGTGAGAAGAGTCTATATAAACAAAATGGCAAAACGGAAATGAGACATGGCACATCGATATCGCTTGGAACGAAAAAACCTGAAAATAAACCTAGTATTAGGATTATTAAGAATCCTCAGAATCTTGATATTGAACAGAAACTTGATTGTTTTATACAAATGTGACAATCAATCAGATCTATTACCCAAACCCAAATAAAAATGCTTTATGTTTCATCTATAGCGATATATATCAATATTCGATATCGTAAATTTAATTAATCGTGTTTGAAACGTCTATTTCGCAAAATTAGATCAATAGAAAACTTTAGCTTTTTAAGTAATTTTAATGGTGACTTTTTAATGGTGATGGGAATAGAGAGAGGAAATAATTTATTGTAACAGTCAGCTGGATGGACTACAGGGAATTAAAAAAACTCCTAGTTAGGGAACCCAAGGGCTCGTGTCATCATTATCGACTGAAATCTCCCTACTTCATGCCATCATCAACTGGAAGGTCTCAAATCAGTTAAAATCATCAAACAGCTCAAATCATCATTAATTGAAAGCCCAATGGCTGATGTCATCATTAACAGGATACCCTATAGGTCGTGTCATCACCATCGTCTGGAAATGTGCTATACTTCTCTCAAAAGACTCATTAAATATCATTTGGTTTTTTTATGACTCCCTGAAGAAAAATTTCGTTATATCTTTGAAGAAATTATTTATCTAAATGACGTATGTAAATTACTATATAGTCGACTACCATGAATGTTGAGTTTACGACGCTGAGCTGCTCAATAGTGTTTTAATTGTAGTTCGAATTTTGGTTAAAACTGTAACCGCAATCGTGAAAGTTGTGCTCTATAATTGTGGTTTCAGTCCTCGCAATTACAGCTCTTTGTCACTGAACACCAATAGACATTGAATTTGACACTCGACCTCGTTATCGTCCCACAATCATAGTACATCGTGAACGATGCTCTCACATCTCTATTTAACAAATTATATATCTGTATGCGCATATCATCGAGCTAATGACCCGCGTGGGTTCTGGCCATCTACAGTAATTAGTCTTTCATCAAAATATAACATTTATCAATTTCGTTGCCGAAAATCATTACGCAATCTCGTATTTTAAAGCTACAATAATTAGCTTCCGCTAAACGCAGGAATATTTTATCAACGTATTGGTTCGATATCAATTATTGTCTAGAAAATAAAAAAAAATGTAGGAGGCGATAGCCAGCGCAAACATTTCGACTCAAAAGTCGACATTTTATTAAATAATCCACCAATTTTATTAAACATCCATGGCAATTAAATTTCATCTGTTTATTAGAGTTGATGATTCAATCATTAGATTTATTATTAAATAAAATTAACTAAACAACAAATGTCAGTGAGATTTTGTGGGGAAAAGTTAAATAATGAGTGAACCGTTCGTAAACGGAGAAGTAAATAAATCAAAGTCCGTAAACTCGCTAAGCAGATGAGCGTTATTTTGACGTTCGAAAATCGTATTGTAAAGTAAAAAAAAAAGGAAAATCAAAAAACGAATTCCGAGTGACAAAAAACAATGAAATAAGAAAGAGAGATAAAGAAAAAAGAGTGATTTTTTAAATTATTGATGTGACCTCGTGTGTTGATATTAAAAGTATTTTCTATTAAGAATTATTGTAAAGAGAGTTATTATTATTATTAATAATATTTGTTAATACGTATGATATTTTCGTTTGCGATTGACGAGATCGTTTTATTCATCATGGTTTCTCGACAGTCGGTCGTCAAAATTAGTTTGTTAAAAAATTAGTAGTATTTATTGATATCTTCGCTATCCTTTAGAATAAAATTAATTTTCGTAGTTTATATATGAAAAAGGCAAGTTAGTGCCATCCAAATGAAAAAGTTAAAAAATGCCAGATACTGGGAATGCAAGATGATCATTTATGAAATAATTAAACGTTCGCATCTTCGATAGACTTCGTACGTTAATTGACAGTATTCAGAGATAAATGCAGAATCCCAATTTCTCATGCTAGCCTCATTTATGTTGAAGCCTATATATGAAGCCCTAATTAGCATAAGTCCTTCAATGTTCCTGACGACCCCCTTCTCATCTCCCTATTTCGTCTCTCGTATCATCCCCCCCCCCCTCCCCATCCCGCGCTTATGTTCAACATTGATGCTCAACTCAATCAGCTTTAAGTATCAGCCGAGTTCCCGGTATCGATATCATGGATAATCCATCGGCATCGATTGAACACAACAGCGGTCCCGTTTTATCTAATTCATGAAAGTCGTATGACGATGCACTACGACACCCTAGATGGTGCAATACTGGAGGGAAAGTACCAGCCGGATCAACAAAGCGAAATGGACTAATTATCTTCTCAGCATGGTCTATGACGGGGTAAATTCACTCGGTGCAACTTTACCTCATTATAGGCCACGTTGAGCTGAGTTTCCAAAGGCGTTCGTTGTTTGTTCGAGAACCCTTGACAAAAATTTCAATACGAAGGTTTTTTAATGTCAGTAGGCGACAATTGGGTTAATGTGTATATATAGTATAATAATAGTATATAACAAAATCATGATGGTACTGTATTCAATATCGACAAATGCAATGCCGCACGTTTGAGGTGTAGTAAAAAGAAATCCATGTTTTTTCCAATAGATGGCTGTAGTAATCTTCATCTCACGTTGTATAAGTCCGATCAGGATACAGTAGATAGCGTTAAAAAGATGGTATTTCGTAGTCAACAAACTTTTGCGTCAGTTTTGTGATTGGTTGGCTCCGGAAAATAATAGATTTCTTTTTACTACCCCTCATTAATTACCAGAAAGTAACTTTGTCTCACCCTAAGGTAAATTTGTGGGCGACGGCCAGCACTTATCGTCGAGGAACAATGATGAATAAAACGACCGTTTTACTAGTAAGCGAAACTTTCAATTTGTCTAATTTTGAATATCGAACGCCATATTTAATTCCCAATTCAATTTACTCAGTTTTCGAACCTACGAACTTTCGGTGATGAAAAAGGCTGATAGTGCTCATAGAGTCAATGTACTTTATCATTGGCTCATATCGTTCGCCAAAATACGTTATCAGTCGTTGAAATTAAGTATCGTCGAACTTCTGATATTTAGTGAACAAATCGCTACTATAATAAAATGAAACGTACGTCGTTGAAACATGAATAAAGGGCAATTACTTTTTTTTGCTGGAGCCCAGGTCAGTGTGTAGGAGCTAGTTAGTGGGCTGGAATACTTCTCTGCAAAAATGTGCACGAAGGTTTCAATTATACAGTATGGGGACAGACAACCGAGAATTGTAACGAGAAAACCTTGAAAAATTGGACAAAAGTTGACGTAGCTCTGGTCGATGAAATATTCGTGAAAAGGCACGCCAACTAACGAGCTTTTTTTGTCCAATGAAGACATTGTCTTCTTTCACATAAACACGCTTGTTCCTCTCCATTTTTCACTTTCTAATAAATGATTGCACGTTTTGTATGCTGCAGTACAGATGGAACGCAAATAGCCTCGAACTCAATAAAAATATCATTATTGATAAATTAATTATTGCAATTAAAGATTTAATGTTAATTACATATTAATCTAAGATTTAATTGCGTCACCGAATAATTTAATTTATTTTGATTTATATTCAATTTAATTAATTTAAAGTTCAGGAAATGAAAAAGTATTTTGTAATCCCCCTGTATGTTTTTCAGTACCCTCATAAACATTATTTTCCAAATTGGTTTCCACCGAATACTGCTAATTGATATGGACCCCCAACTGGTATAATGCTTCTAAAATTGGTCGTATTTTCGAGTGAATATTGAGTCAATGTTTTAAATGTTGTGTATAATAAAGTATAGTTTTAACATTTTTGTACAAATAATTTTTTTTCGTTTTATTATAAATAGACGAAGTCTGGAGGAGTGCCCTTTAGTGAATGGAGTTTATTAGGCGCAACCTATATACGCCCATTACCCCATGAAGTCGTACGAAGTTTAATACACACTAGAAGGGGACTTCGTTACGGTCTTTTGAGCGAACTTTGTCACGGTCGACCTCCGATAATAGGATTCTATGTTCCACGTCTGAACCTTAACGTCCCTTTATAAATGCATTGCTTTAGAGCTCATCTTCGATTTCGGCGAAATCCACGTAAGTGATAGCGTCCATTTTTAATTCTGGGAAAAGGGTTTTAAGGAGTGACTTCTAACCTCTTTTTTGCTGATTATCTGACAAGTTCTTCATTGATCTTTAAGTTATGTTAAGATCGTGTTTAAAATGTTTTTTGACAGATAAACGCAATTTTCGAAATATCGACTTTTGTAAATTGACGAATTAAAAATCTTATATATGTACATTTATTATAGAGAGCTACTGCGATCTCTACTTTATCGACATGATCGGACGTTCGCTGCTCCTCGGCTGCTATCAAAATATAATTTAAAAATAACGGCAGAGTTCAACAGATGGCAGCACACGATGGTAACACTAATTTACCATACATGCTTTATGGAATTGATAATACGAACCCTAAAATATTCTTTTTACACGAATAACAAAAATTTGTCTAGCCACGCCATCTGTCTTCTTCTTGAATCCTGATCCAAAACTTTTTTGTCCACATTTACGATTTGTTGGAAAGTTCTTCAGAGTGATGAAAAATGTTCACTTTTCTCGTGTACTGTACTATGGCAATCGCATATCTGAATTGTGAAATAAAGGACATAGAACGAGGAGGTACACGGGAAACGAGGGTAACGTGAAAACAGTAACGCAAAAATATAAATAAATATAAATATAAATAAAATAAATAAAATAAAATATAAATATAGATAAATAAATAAAATATTTTAATGAGGAGTTAATCAGCGATCATTAAAAACCTCAAGATGGATAATAATTGAGAAATCTCTTCGTCAGACAGTTGGAACAAATGTACAAAATTTGAGACCAGCACATTCCAACATCGTCGAATTTGATTTCGGTAATTATTGAAAATGAAGAATTTACATTCCTAATTATTAATTGATCATGAAAATAGGCATTTTTGAGGCGCGATATCTGAGACACAATTTAGTAAATCCACGATTCCCTCATTTTGGAGAATCATCGCCTCCATTGATCCAGTAACATCGTCATTGTGTAGAATTCGAAATCAAAAAGTCTAAAAAAATTCTCTTATTTCGTGGCTGCCAAAGTTGATTGCTACGGATTCTTGATTTTTCTATGAATCAACACAAAAATTATTGCGATTTTATTCACTACAAAAAAAATAGTGGGAGTCATTTCGAGCTGTTCCAATTTTTTAAATCCTGTCCCATTACTGCAGAGTAAAAAGGAATGGTATGAAAACGAGTTTATAACGTAACAAAATCATATTGCATCGATGCATTCGGCCGTTTTCCGTTCAAAATTCAATAAAATTCATGGAGAGGAGCTTCGAGACAGTATGCCATGGCTGCTACGAAAATTTGCATTGTTAAAACGAAATCAACAACGAATTTAATGTGAACAGGAAAAAAAAAACAATGCTCGGAGCGGTCAGGCAAATTAGTTCAATTAACGAACTTTCAGCAGATGTTAGATGGAGCCACTATTTTTTTTCACGAAACTTTCAAGCAGCGTACTGCACTCGATTTTTATCAGAGTCCATTGAATACATTCGCGGTAAGTCATTGACCTTAAAACGGCTCATTTCCTTCAGCTGAAAAACTTTCGATTATATCTCTCAACTTTTTTTGCCTCGTGCTAAGCGTCGCTAATGAAAAAGTGGAAACGTCTCGTGGACCGCGAATCCGTGCAAATGAAATTAGAACTTGCAACAGGGTTAGACTATAGGTTTACGATACGGAATACTGTCATGCACTACTAGCTTTCATTCGCGTTAATTCCCGAAATCGTTTTAGAAATTTTCGACCCCTTAAGAAAATATCACTTTTTTTTCAAAATACGTTATTATTTTATTGGAAAGATTGTGTTTTTTAACATTTAAAAAATTGTTGAGGTAAGCATTTAAACAAATTTAAAAACACTCCTCAAATGTTATTAGGTTAGTGTTTATTTTTATTTTTTATTAATACGTTTGCAATATCATATTATTATCAATAATTACCAAAAAACTTGATATATATTCAGTTTTCCAATTATTACTGATTAATTCATCGATAAAATAAATTTTTCACTATTTTTAGTAATTGTCTGACAGATGGGACAACACAGTCTATTTATTTGAAACTTAGGTTAATCGATCGCTCGATCCTACATATCGATAGCTTGTACGATAAGTGTGACTTTTTTTTCAAAAAAAAAAAAAACAATCAATCAATAAAATACATTGCCACGAAAAAATTGTTATTGGCTTTGCTTTAGCTTTATTTTATTGAAAGAAAATGTATTTACTAAAACTACTAAATAAATGAATTGAAAAATAATAAAAATTGTCGTACTGCCGAATGATTGGTTTGACTCAGATAAATTTAATTCGATTTACGTTCAAATGAAAGTTCAATTATTTATATGTATATATATATATTTTCCAGTGTCGCAGTTTCTTCTACTTAAATCCGAGAAATCGAGAGACATTGTGCCTCCCGAATCGAGTTCCCAATTTGTTTTCCTCATCAGTAAAACGTACGGTCGTGAATCCTCGTTTATAGTCAACCACGCCCGGATTGCGATTAATCAGAAAGAACGTGGAAATACAACCTGTGTGAGAAGCAATTCGATGAGACGTACAGTCGTATTTATTTTCATCAATTCTCACTTTACATGTAGGGTGAGTCTGGGGAAATGTTTCAAAAACCCATCCCCATTTTCTTGTTTGAAATCGCAATATTGTAATTTTTTGCAAAAATTCGCAATATTGAAAAAGTGGCTTGTGCTGCGGTCCAACAGTTATATTTTATGCATTTTTCAAATTTGGAGCCATAAGTACGCCGAAAAGAGCTTGTTTTGTTCAAATTTTGTTCAAATTTTGCGCAAATTTGGATACAATATTCTTCGATGCTTTTTTCTCGTTCGCCACGCAGAGTTTTTTTCATTTCATTGAACCATTGCTTTTTTAAGCAACCAAAATCGTCAGAAATTTCGAAAGAAAAACGAACGTTAAATCAAAACGGCCGCAATTCGGTCAAAAATGAAAATTTCAAAAACGTACTACGAGGTAAACTTCTCAATGTATTATATTTCGATAATCCGTTGCGTTTTCATATTTCGAGTCATCCGACTGTCTAGAATCCTTGGCGCCACAAGCCAAGTCAACGAACAACATGTCTAACGCTGACGATAACAACGGCTATTCCAGTCAACGAATTTATTTCCAAAAATTCCTGAATGTACCGCTATGTACATATTTTCTAATTTAAAAACAGCAGATCCAATAGAGACGGTAGTTTTTGAAAAAAAAATTCCCGAGGTTTACGTGTTTTTCTTTCTATTTACTCAGATACTTTTTTTTAAATGATTTTTAATTACTCCATTTACTGATTTTGAGAGTGATTATTATTGACGTTAGATAACCGATATAATGAGAGTTTAGTTTGCGGTTAAAATGGACCTCAAATTAGTAGGATCATCATTTCCGGATTACCCTAATTCTTTTTCAATTGAAATTTTATCGTTAGTGAAAAATGAAAACGAATTGGCAATTACACGGGAAATACGAAGGCAGCTTGGTACCACCTTTCCTTGTGATAATTATTTTGCATTTGTTTGGGTTTGTTTCGTCGAATGAAAAAGCCTTCTTTTTACCTCACATTTATAAAACGAATACACATTTATAAAAACGTGACACTGACGTATAATCGAGATTTTAACGACGTGATATCATACATATGACATATATTTGGAAATGTATATCATTTATTTCCCACAGATAACATAGCTGAATTATTTACGTGAGGAAAATGAAACACAAGAAAGGAGCAGATTGGATTTATCGAAATAACGAGAAAAGGTCTGTCAATTGAGAAGAACTCGTCCCATATTTTTCCAATAAAGTTACTGGAAGGCGTACGTTTCCTCTGAGAAAACTTCTAATTAAAGGGATCAGGTGAGTTCGCCTTCACCGAGAAAAATATTGAATCTGTCACAAAGCATAGCTATGGGCGTCATATCTCTATGCGATTGAAAAGAAAAAAACGTGTCACAATTCCACACTCTACCTTGAAGAATCAGCAAGATGAGTGGGCGTTATTACATATCTACGATGCTCGTTACTTCTCCATTTCTGTGTCATTGAGATCAACTTATTTTTTTTACATATACGAGGTTTGTTTAAAAAATAAGTTGACTTCAAATTTCGCCGACTACGTAAATTTCATTTTCGATTGTTTTTTTTTTTCCAACGATGGTACACGTATCCCCAACGGATGTTAACGTTATCAGCCATTTTCCATACTTAGTTTGTTTTTTATGGATCTAAAGCTAGGACGTCTTTTCGTTTGCTTAGCATTAAAAAAAAAAGGATTTTTACAGTCTGTAGTTGACTGTAAAAATCCCTTTTTTTTACTAAATGGTGGGCGATAAAGTGAACAGAAAAAGTAAATTTCCTAAAAATTTAAAAAAAATTATCACAAAGAGTAGTTGAGTCAGAAGGAGTTCGTAATTTTTTTTAGATAGGGCTTAAGGTCCCCTTTCTGACAATACAAGGTTATCCATTGCTTACGCCACACCCTGTATATGTGTCCGTGAATTTGTTTGCACGATTCGTCATTTTCAATAAAACTTCGAGATTCCATCGAATGCTATTATCGTATTTTACACATCATTCATTCTTAATGTATTAACGTATGACATTTGCGACAAGTTAACGTCTATCCTGTGGAAAACCTGTGCCCAACAAGAAATGGCTTCCGTTGACGAAGTTACTAATTGCGCTGATACCGAAAACTCAGTAAGACTATTTTTGGAGTGGAGACGTGAGCAGACGACAAAGTTACGCGAAAGTGACACGTCAAACACATCTAGGCGATATTTTTTTCCCCATGTATGGACTATGGCGAAACGTGGCTTAACGTGAGGGAAAACGTTGACTAGCGACGGATATGGATGTCATTCTTTCTCCCCCATACTTTTGCCTAGTCGAGATAATAAACGAGAGCCCCCGTATGTAATGACGCTATAAAAATGAGGATAATCTTACGTTAAAGTATTGCAGAGAATATGTGACGTACTACCATATGAGTTACCGTGGAGAAACAGATATCGGAGCATCGAATGAACTTTTCGCGTCTCCTGTTTCTCGTTAGCTAATAAATCCGTCGGGTCGTGCCTTTGACTTGATCCATCAGGTTTATGCATCGAAGTGACCACCATCACGAAAACCCCATAAAAGCTACGTGCTTCTTTTTTTACTTCGGGAATAGTAGGGACGAACGTGCTCGAATCAGGATACCCAAATATTGATAAATTATTTAAGAATTTTTAATAAACACTGAATGAATTTCCAGTTGATAAGAACAGAATTTAACTTATATTGTCGGTCTTGGATTATATTTTTAGGCTTCTTCAGTGTCGAATCGAAAAATGCAATTTTTGTACTTCATTGTTGTCGTTATAAGACATGAAACGAAAAAGCTACAATTTGAGTTAGACGTTTAACATAGAATATAACTTTCGGTAGTAAAATGACTATTTTATTAGTTACTATACATGGTGACTCGTAATTTGACGTATTTCTTGATAGGGATCATTTTGGAGATAATTTAAAGGAAACTGTCCCATCAAACAGCAAAATTGATTACTGAATATGGATTTACGATTTTTAAAAACTTTCATGGTTGTCACCAAAAGAGAATAATTTAAAAAATAAATACTCTAGTAGGAATATTCTATTAATGTTTTTCTGGAAGCGAAAGAATAAATGGTAACTAAAAAAATGCATGCTTGAAATTCTTCTAACCTTAGGAATAAAAGTAAACGGATTCACGATTTTTTACTTCTTAGATTAACCAAGCATTTTTTTTTAACATCATCATTCGTTTGTCAGCTTTCAGAATAATATCAATTGTATATTCAGAGTAGAGTATTTCTTTTTTCAATTATTTGCTTTTGGTGACAAGCTTGAAAGTGTCTAAAAATTCCAAACCCAACTGAACTCAGTTTTTACTCGATTTTAATTTCTATTTGATAGGATTTAATTCAATTAAAGTGACCTTTAGCATGACCACTTTAATAGGACAGGTCTAATTACTGAGCACCCTGTATAATATGAATAAGAAAATCAAATCAAATTTTGTAAACTGAAATTTCTCATTGCACTTAACAAAAAATCGATTTTCGCAAATATTGAATTTAACGAACCAGGAAATCGGTTGACGGCGAACTAATCGATCGATTTGTCCGCAACCAAACAAACAGCGTTGATGCTAGTGGAAAAAGCTGCGCGCAATTCGTTGTTCATCGATTTGTTCGATGATTCGTGGAGATGGATTTCTATTTTTAGGTCGTATAATCAGACTGATCTGGGAGACTACCAACGATGATAAAATATATGTCTACACGTATTTCACGTCGGGATGGAAATTTTGATCGAAAACTCGTAACCTTTCTCCGAAATTGTCAACCTCACCGAATAAAACGTTCGTAGAGAGACATAAGCAATCCTCTCCTGTTTGTCTCTCTCTCTCTTTCCTCGTTTCTCCGTTCATCACGAAAAGCAATTATACAAAAAGCCCATGACACTAATCTTCGCTATTTCGTTGACGTATTGAAAATAGAGAAATACGAAATCGATATTCCATCCATCACGAAAGACTATTTTTAAACGTAAATAACGTGAAACTGACGTAAAAATAATGGTTCGATAATTCATATACACTTCGAAAAACTTGAACGATACGAAAACCTCGAACTAATTTGCAACTTTAAAGTAATGAAAAGGAACTGCTTATGACGTTTGGTATTTGTCGTTTTTTTAAATGGCCCCCAATGGCGCACATGCAAAAATCCATATGCCAAAAAAAATGCCTACCATGTGGGATTGAAATGTCAGCTTTTTTTTATCAACCCTCAAAATTATCAGTGTATATTGCTCCAGAATGTCAAAACAGCATTTAAATTTTACTCTGATGGCTATCACGATAAAAAACCGAAGTTAATGGAATCTTACATAATGTGGGATCGAAATGGGATCGAGTTTTATTTTGATCCAATTTTATGGGAAATGTTTGCTTGCATAGGAGGTTCTTTGCTTTCTAGCTATTAGAGAAACATTTTCAATATTATCTACTGGATCGATATTAAAAATTGCAAAAATTCTTGAATGTTTGATAGAATAAATAGAATAATCCAATAATCAAATAAATAGATGACCATTTTATCTATTCAATTTTTTTACAGAATAAATAGAATAGCATTCTTTTACAGAATAAATAAAATAAACCAATCATTTACTAAGGTACCTGGGTCAAATATGCCCAATCGGTAAATATGCCCAGTAGTTAATAAATCGAACACCAATGGCGAGTCGGATTCAAAAACTTTATGCCATGTACCTCTCGGCAGGTGTCCTTGAACGGCGCTAGCGTCGCGCCGCCAGCGCGTCCTCAGACGGCCAGATTACGCTTTGTAGGTTAGACGAGTCAGTCTTATTAAAAATAATAAGAATATTTCGCGTTCGATTTCTAGTTATCCTGTATATTATCGTGAT
>JAPYZJ010001205.1:0-41886 GCA_030522765.1 Ophioninae sp. B BG-2022a | reverse complement strand
ATGCGTGCATGTAAGTATGTAAGTATGAATGTATGAATGTATGCGTGCATGTAAGTATGAATGTATGAATGTATGCGTGCATGTAAGTATGAATGTATGAATGTATGAATGTATGCGTGCATGTAAGTATAAATGTATGAATGTATGCATGCATGTAGGTATGAATGTATGAATGTATAAATGTATGAATGCATGAATGTATGTAAGTATGAATGTATGCATGCATGCAAGTATGAATGTATGAATGTATGCATACGTGTAAGTATGAATGTATGCATGCATGCAAGTATGAATGTATGAATGTATGCATACGTGTAAGTATGAATGTATGCATACATGTAAGTATGAAAGTATGAATGTACGCATGCATGTAAGTATGAATGTGTGTATGCATAAAAGTACGTTTGTACATTAGGATGTACGTGTGTATGTATGAATGTATATATTAGGAGTTGTAAGGAATCCAGGATTTTTCGAACAGACCGCTTTATTAGATAGGCTTTGTTTTAAATAGATGGGTTGACTGCAGAAATTAATGGATTTCTTTTTACTACTCCTAATATGTACGTATGGATGTATGTATGGACGGACGTATGGATGGACATATGTAGGTACACATACATATGCAGGGTCATTAATATTCGTGCGTTTATATTGTGTCTATCAGTTGACACACACATATACGATATATAAACAGATAGGCACATATAGGCGAATTCATTGCCTGGGTAACAGGCGCTCGTCTCGTCACTTTAACGACGAGAAATGGGCCAATTGAAATTCGGCTAGAGACACGTTTTTTGCCCGTACGATATGTCTTTTTATCTTCTTCGCTCTTCCTCGTCGTGATCGACGGTTATCTCGTGACTCGATAATTGAGAGAAGGTCTGGTGGTAAAAAAATGTTTTTAACGCGAAAAACTGCGGAGAGAAAAAGCAAAATGGAACAATGGAGGGATAAGGAAAAAGGGAAAGTTTGATGCGTTGTTGGATAGTTAGGCGAAACGTGAAAATGCAAAATTTTTCGTGCACGAAAAATGTGCCGGCAAGACGACGACATTCTTTCTCCCGTTCCGTTGTTCCATTCGTATTATCTTTCTTCTCCTCGTGCCTCGTTTCTTCAACGCTCCTTTATTTTTTTCTCTTCTTTTTTTCGACGGAGCCGGTTTTCGCATTTATGCGGACGTCCTTGAGATTCGTGCTGAGAGATCGAAGAACAATCGTCGTCACGAAACGGAACGAGAGAAGGAGACTGGGAAAGATTTTTTCTAAAAATGAGACGTCGACGGTTCTATCGTGTATACGAAGACAGTCGCCCGTTTATGCATGTGCCATCACTGAAAACCAGCGCGTGAGTCATACCCCTTCACGTCAAAAAATTCGTAAGCGCTCGTACACTCCAATAGGCTGGGGTGTCGCACTGCCCAGAAAAAAGGTTCGGCCTGGGGATCCTTCAAACTACTTTAAACCCTGTCAAATCGCTATTATTTCGCTCAGGGAAATTACCACGTTGAGAGCAGTCGAACTCGAGTGCAGTCACTGTTTGGATAGGTCGAAAAACGTTTCAATATATTCATGGTTTGTTTGGGCTGCTTGGTTCGTTTCGATCGAAAATTTTCAAACACATTTTGTTTGGGTTTCGTTCATTTTTATCGAAAATTTACAGTCCCATTTTGTTTGGGTTTTTCTCATTTTTATAGAACATTTCCAAACTCATTTTGTGTGGGTTTCTTTCATTTTTATCGACAACTTCCAAACACATTTTGTTTGGGTTTCTTTCATTTTTATCGCACAATTCCAAATCCATTTTGTTTTGGTTTCGTTCATATTGATCGATAATTGAAAGTTCCCATTTTTTTCGCCTTTTCTAGAGACACAAATTGCTCTAAGATTTTTTTTTTTAATCAAATTTTTTAGATGTCGGATTAAAGTAATATTTTAGGTGCACAAGAATCGCAACGAATTTTTACTCTCCAGCTCAATCCTGAACCCACGCTAATTTTACAGGTTCATTTTAATTCTTCAAATTAATTTTCCAGGCTCATTGAATTTTCTCAGATTTATTAAAACAATTCCGGTTCGTTTTTCAAATTTAATATTTTACGCAAAATTCTAGATGAAATTTTTTGTGCTTTTCAATCTCCGAGCAACGAAAATCCCCCATAATAAAAAAAACGAAGATTTTTGTGCTCATTTGAGAAACGTGTTGGTGGCGGGGGGGGTTGTCGAGCGATACCAGATGAACGTTACTCCGGGAATCCCGACCAATCGATAAGCGGTTGAAATAGCTCTTTGTCCCAAACGCAGTATGTATGTTCATGAGTCAAGTAAAAACCAGCTTCGAAAGAAAAACACAGACGTAGTGCCCCATACGTTAAAACACCATTGTGTCTATGGTGAAAGCCCGGTGACACAAAGAATCCAAAATAGCAGTAAAAATAAATGTTCGGTTGATGGAAACGTCATGAATGTCAGGGTACGGAAATGTGACATTGAAAGTACGGAATAACCTTAAAGCGAAAGCCACGTGACATTCGAGTTCGCTTAAAATCGCGGAAAATTTTTATCAAAGATTTATCAGAGATCGATGATACTTCGAGAAACGGAAAATCGTCAGTTTTCGCATCGGAAAATTCTCTAGGACTTGACACTTCAACATTAAAAAAAAAACTTAATCTTGGAGGAAAAAAACTGGTTTTCAATATTTGTGAGGTTACGTTGACCTTGGGGTAGACCGTTTATCCACGAAAGTGAAAATACCCTTCGAAGTGATCAATGTAGATTCTGTAATATTGAATCTATTAGAAAATAAAAGAAGAAATGTGTCTCTCATATATTCTGGGAAAAAACGCGATCGTGCTTTGGGATCGGGTGCTCGACGATGGCGCCGACGTCTCGATTCCCGTGACGCCGACGCACATAACCTTTGGCGGCCCCTTCAACAAAAAAAAGACCAACAAAAAACGAAGACGCCACGCGTCCTTCTTTTTTCTCAGTGTTTTTTTTTTCTTATCTTTTATTCGTTCGTCCATCATCGCGTGGTCCATTTTTTTCCGTCGTTATTTATCGCAAGTGGCGACATCGACGAAGCCAAAAACCCCAGCCGGTTCAGCGTCGAAACGAACGCATTGGCTCAGTGATCTTCGATTTTCATGAATTCGATTCGAATAATTTGAATATTCGAAAAAAGCTGCGTAAAAGAGAACAAAAATAATTTAATAATAATAATAATAATCCCCAAAACAACATTAATGATAATCATTATTCAAGTGTATTG
This sequence comes from Ophioninae sp. B BG-2022a, assembly GCA_030522765.1. NCBI lineage: Eukaryota > Metazoa > Arthropoda > Insecta > Hymenoptera > Ichneumonidae > Ophioninae sp. B BG-2022a. The sequence goes on along the minus strand of JAPYZJ010001205.1, from coordinate 38,610 downwards.
TGTTCTCGTAAATACTCGTAATTGATGTACGAATTAATTTCGAACATAAAGTCTTTTTTTTCAATTTTTTCTATGCATGTATCATGTTCCACTTTTGTGCCGCAATGCAGAGAGGGAAGGAAGAAAAAAACAGTTTCGCTATCTTCACCGAATATTTTGTTGCTGACGACAATTAAGTAAAATTTTTTTTCGAAAACGTTTTTTTTTCGCTTTTTGTTTCTCGCTTATTTCATTACGTGGATATATTGATTCTTTCACTTGGCGAACCTTACTCTTTTCGACCTTTTTTATCCCTTAAGCCCGTTTTCCTTTTTTTGCTCTTATTTGCTCTTTCTCTCTCTCTCATTCTCTTTGCGTCTAGGCCAACTGGGCATCTGAGCCAAACACTATAATACCACAAACTATGTAAACTGCATCCCACAAACTGCAGTGCGGCAGAATTTTCCTAAAAATAGAAAACCTACGAGAGGCTAGAGGGAAACGAGAGCGAGTATTCGTCCGAGAGAGGTCATCAGTCCAGTGATCATAGGGAAGGACGATCTCCCGAATTTTCCTTGATTTTCTGCCAAATGCCGAATCTTTTCTTCTTGCCTTGCCTCTCCCCTCCCCCTTAACGACCAATTTCTCATCCCTCTGTTCCGCCACTTGAAATGTCCTCGTAAAATCCGTCCATTTTCCAAATGTCAACGACTTTGGGACTTTTACAAACTTCTGCTTGAATAAACAAATCAAAGTTACAGAATATGGGGGAACGTGACCTCTCGAAGCTTTCGATATCAAATCAAAAAAAGAAAATATAGAAATGACGAAAAACACGTGTTGATGATGAAAATTCAGTAGGCAAGTTGTGGCAATTGAATTTTCTTTGTTAAAAATTGCGGTACATTTCTTTTTTAGAATTGAAACTTAAATTTTATTGAAAATTTCAATACAATTTTGGACTAAACGTTATTAGATTAAAAATGACTTAATTTTTGTTTGGGTTTGTTTGGGTAAAAACTAAACCTTCAAGGTTATCGAAAATGAAAAATCATATTTTTTGATTACACATTTTGATATTGAAAATAAAAATAAAAAATTTGTCGATAAATAAAACGCGTTTTTTCAACGCTGAAAAACCTACTTCAAAGTCAAGTATTTTTCAATTTTTACGAGTCGAGTTCTGTGAAGGGTTGATGACGTTTCTGCCGAAATTTATTGGGGTTGTAAAGTACTGGCTACTGAACTATCAGCCCTTCGGTACGAATATTAATATTCTGACCCTTCGCACGGTCCATTACCGAAGTCTCACCCCCTCTCCCTCCCCATTTTCTTTCTCCCTTGCTCTCTTTCATCTGGCATTCTTTTACAACAGAATCTTGAACGGTTCAAAGATAACCGTGGACTAAGCCAATTCGTAACGGTTTCGAGACTCCGAGTTCCTTCGCGTCTGTACACAATAATTAGCCGAGTCCTGTAATATTTATGGGACAACGGCATGAACAATGTCCGGCCGTTGGTGAAACTTTGGATCAGTTATTTCTTTAAACGATATCTTTGTCGACTCCCCCGTTAACGAGGAGGGGGGGGGGGGGTAATCAACGACGGATCCATGAAACGGCAAATCGAAATAAAGCGTTGAATTTGCTCTTGCACGAGTTTTTTGAAGCCAAAGGTACAATTGAGAATTCATGAGTTTTCGAGAAAATTCCCACGAGATAAAAGGCGAAGTAAGCAAAAGTGTGACCCATTCGTCTAGGCGAAGTGCCGCCTATAGTAAAAATTCAATTTTTCACAAATCTGGAAATCCCAACGGATTTGGGTTTTCCACCCGTTGGAAAATCGTTTAAGACGAAATTTTGAAGTTATATAAACGTTCGTCCGAGCACGGACGAATCGACGTTTATAAGCATGTATAAATTCGTACGAGCGAGAAGTTCCACGCGAGATATTCGCGTGTCACGTTTGTACGTCGAGAACGTCAATCGAGGATATACAAGCTCGTTTCTCGGTTTGCTCTCTTTCGAGGCGTTTCCACGCGGTATGTGGAAAGACCTCTCTGTGAGCGTTTCAACCAAGTGTCCCTGGCGCTCCGTTCTCTCTCGTCCTGCTGCTCTCAATATCGCCTCGTGTGTTCGAAGGTCATACGGCGTCTCGCAAAAAAAGATAAAAACGAAAAAAAGAAAAAAAAAGAAAAAAAAGGAAAAAAAAATCCAGAAGAAACCTTCTTACCTCCCGACCCCCTTATTTACGCATTTATCTCCACTGGCAGAGCTGACGATTAATAATTAGAGCATTATTGTACGGGGCGTTACAAGCCCGTACCTACGCGATTTTAATTCCGATCGCTAGTCGTTCGCGAAATTTCACGACAGTCACTCGTATGCTAATTTATTTAAATGGAACTGAAACATCGAGGGCTGATAGTACACTGGTATTTGCTCGATGTTGCTATCACGATAATTAATAATTCATGGTGTGATTGATGCTGCAATTATCGTGACTCCTAATATCGGTACAAACATCGTCGTATCGTCCTAATGTCATTGATCTCATTAATAAAGATGACACTAAATTTCGATGTATCAATGGATGAACTTGATATGACGATTTTCGGGACAATCCGATCAGAATGTTGGAACTAGGGTTATTCTACATATTTGATGGAACTTTCCACGTTTGAATTCTGCTAAATTCAAAAACTATTAAAAGTGGAGTTACAATTGTTTGAATAAAGTGACATTGGTGCGGATGATTCCGGCAACTAGGGCGACCTGAGATGACGAATATTTAACTTCTTACGAATATCAAATTTTCAATGCTCTGTAATTAATTATTCATCAGCTCGGAAAAATTCGAATCCCGACTCGGATCATATTCTTTCAACAATTTGGATTATATTCTTTCAATAATTTGTTACTAACAAATGAAGGAATGTGTGAAAAATTAATTCACTGCTATTATTATTATTATTCGATATTATTGGCACTTCTATATTGCCATTATAATCGTCATCATTATCATTGCGAATGGTATTTATCTAATTAGGTTGATATTCTTATGTAGGATAAACCGTGTCGGACGTGCATTCCTCAATTTTGAATATCTTTCTACGAACGCCACAAAATGACTATTATTAGGCCTTAATCTCTGAGGCGAAGGTTTGCTAAGGCTTTGATAGAATAATATGTTCTTTCCTTGCTATCTCTCATTGTCTAAGCATCACTATCGTATGTTCTGTAAAGACGCGGCTACGTGTTTTCCCATATTTCTATACATACGTATATCTATATACATATACACATACATATATATCTTCGAACATATATACGCATATATATATATATAATACATCGATGACTGTACGTTTGAGGCGTATTTCGAGACGATGTACTCGGTATCTCATCAGCTATACTAAAGTTCCCGTTATAATATACTTTTCTACCAAATACATCGCCGTCTCCGATTCTCGGATCGATCGATCGCGCACGCAGTCACGTCCGCGCAAAATTCTACGTAGCGCACGTACACCTGCACGTGCGTCTGTAAAGCATACGACAAAATCAGTATTCGCGTGGGCCGTCTCTCGACCGTCTGCTTAGGAAAATATAGATCATTTTTCCCCGTCGAGGAATCGTACACAGAGTATAATGAGGGTTCCCTTTTTTTTTATGCACGGATGGTTTTATGTCTGGACCGCAGAGAGGTCGCTTTCGTCGTATACTTGACGCGAAATTATCGACGACGAGGGAGGAAGGAAGGAAGGTCGCGGTCAAGATCGTCTCGGAGGGACGGAGAGAAAAATAGAGAGGAAGAGGGAGAGAGAGAGAGAGAGAGGATCGACCTTCCTCACCATGGGGGAACGAACCAACGGCGGCTTCGGAGCCATTGGGGGAGAAGCCTTGAGAGAGTTTCGAGAGCTTTATGCACACTACAACCTCGTCGTTTTCTTTCCCTCTCTTTTTTTACGCATAAAGCCCCCCAATCTTGCGTTTATCTATTTAATGTCTCTCTCTCTCTTGCTCTCGACGCGCCGGACGAAAAAGGACGACGAAACGAATACGACGTTTTCCTATTCCTTGGTACCAGCTTTATTTCATTTATCCAAAGTTTTCTCTTCTCTCTTATACTTTTCCAGCTTTCGACGACAATCTCGAATGATAAGAGTTCTTTTTTTTCAATATTTATTCGTTCACTCGAGTCGTTGAGAGTTATCGTTGGAAACTGTTAATTGAGAGAATCTAGGATGGATATTGATATGTGGAGGAAGTATTCAACTCCGAATTTGGAATTCTGATTCAATTTCGAATTGGGAATTCTGACGGAATTTTGCGAATACTACACTGACGGGTCTGGACAAAATCGATTTAATCCCATACAAGTCTCGAACTCATTTTCCTCGTGAACCGTTTCGTTTGATTACGAAAAACTGTGCGTAAGCTTCTTTGGAATTTACTAACGCAGAGCTTGATAACGCTACTTTACGTTATCAATGATTCATCTTTGAGCAATATTGATTCAAGAACTTCAGCTGCCTCTCTAGCACTCATACAACACGCGGTACAACTTCGACAAGTTATTAGTAGAACTTTGGAGTCATTAGTCGATGCTGTGATACATGAGTGCGAGAGAGATAGCTGAAATAGTTGAAACGAAATTGATCAAAGATGCAACACTTTTAAGGTTAAATAAAACAATCATCACTCGCGTTTATTAATTCTACGGAGCTTGATACTCGGTTTGATCAAACAAATGTAAATGTTTATGAAAAAAGTGGGTTTGTAAATTTGTGAGGTTATGTAGATCTTCTACATGTCCTTAAGGATGAAACCATAATTTATACTGAAAATTCTCGACTTCCGGAATATTCCTATACGCATACGACGTTTCATTTAACGCATTTGTATTTGCACCCACGAGTGCGTTAAATATGACGTTATACGTATAAAAATATCGAGAAATTCGAACCTTTTCAGTAATCCCAAAATATCCAGTCGGGCGGCCAATCGTCTCGACAAATTTCTTCGGAACAAAGGATCGTAACGAAACTGTGCATGTTATGTTGCGCCGTGACGTTTGCTTCGCGCTCTCGCCGTTTGGCGCTGCTGTACGCGGAGTTACGCGCTTTCGTCGCCAAAAATTTGCGTATCGCCATTTACCGTTTAAAACTCGAATTGCGTGCGCGAGTATGAAAATTCAATTATTCTCGAGGATTCAAGTTGTTCGGTTAGTGACGCAGTGGTGGAGAGGAAGCGAACTGGAAAAAATCCATTGCTCGAATGAAATTCGCGTTCGGAGAAAAAAACTGTTTTTTCGGTATTTGCACGAAGATGAGCGCTCTTCACTCGTACCGGCTATTCGCGACTACCTGCGCGCTACGCGCTTCTCGCTGCGACAACGGACAACCATCTGCGCACCCTTTGTCTCCTCTCTCTTTTCTTCGTTCTCTCATGTTTTTTTTCTCTCTCTTTCTTTTCCTTTCTCGTAGTCGCGAGAGCTCGTGCGCCCACCGACCTTTCTCCCTCTCGGATTTCTTCGAGCAAAGCGAGAAGTTCGCGAAGCGAATGAGCCATGAGACTCAGAGTTGGAGAGAGAAGGAGAGAGTGAGGCTGGAGGGAGAGAAAGAGAGAGAGAGAGAGATAGGAGTTGAGCAGAGCGACGAAAACCGTGGGGGCAATTGTACGGGGAGGTATTCGCGGAGAGAGAGAGAGGGAGAGAGAGAGAGAGAGAGAGAGTTTCGGCTCCTCGTCTCGGCTCATTGTCAGTTTCACGGCCCCTCGCGATCGGTGCAGAGCTCCATCGGTCTCCGGACTCGTGAGATATCCTCTCGTATTTCTCGCTAGTTTTTCTTTTCGATCGTACCGTTTTTTCTTCGTTCGCGATAATCTTAGGATCAGAACGTGGACAATATTTAGCCTCACTTTCATCGGTTTCTTCGCGACGATTGATTTTCCTCGTAGTGTTCACGAAACAAGTCCCGCAGTGCTTCGCGACTCACTTTATTCTCGCGACTTGATTTTTCATCGGTGACGGACAGTTGAAAATTTCGTGTTTCCACTCGATCGGTTTGTGTGCTCCGTAATTGTGAGGTAACCGACTTGAGAGTCACGAAAGAGAATCGTCGCCGGGGCGAAATAAAACATGCGGATTCGACGATTGGGGGAAAAAGAAAGCGATTCTTTGTGCCAGTCGGACGAGGAAAAATAAGCGATAACGTGTCGAGCCTCCCAATCTCTCGTGTCTGGCACGAGCCCGTTGGACTTTTTTTGCGCGAGCCGGGTGAGACGAACTTGCCGGCTTCCGCGGACGAATAGTTTCCTCGTTTCGCCACCGGCGTGCGATCAACTTTAACATTAATAAAAACGTAAGACAGTGGGCAGAACGATACTGTTGAGACTCGCAGTGCCTCGTTGGTTTATATTCTTCGCCATTGTGCTTCATGAATCGTGCCTCGGGAATAATCGTCGTAGATATTTTACAAAGAGGCAACGTGTGAACGTTTATCGAGTGAACCAGGGCGAATACGATCGTCCGGCATTTTCGTTGAAGCATTATAAAATTGGACGCGTCGTCATTTTGTTTTTGTTTTTCATTGGCGATAAACATATTCTCCCTCTGAAAAATAATAAATTTTACAATTCCTTGAGTGTCTTTTATTTTGTACGTTTTTCCTAACCTCATTCACCCAAGTCCCATTACTAATGCTCTCGAAAATACACGGGAAAGAAACGAGGGTAAAACGAGTCGTCGACTCGGATACGTTGTGCGTGCGTGAAGCTGGTCGAGAAAGAAAAAAAAAAATGACGTGCTCGAAAGATCGACCAGGAGACGTCCCTTCGTTTCCCTACCCATCGCGAACGTCTCGACGTACGAGACTCCTCAGAATTTTATTGAAATAACTTTCAAGGGGCGTATCCCGTCGACGTTTTCTTTTTTTTCCCCTCTTTCTCGCGATCGTCTCGTCGAGTCGCGACCCAAGGTCAGTGAAACGTCAAAACTCGGCGGTGAGCGTAAATTTCGCCGAACAATTCTCCGCGCTGTTGAAAACTTGGCGAAAAGTTTTTCCGGGAGGTGACCGTTTTTTTTTTTTCGTTCGTTCGGTTTCTTTCGAGTTTACACAGGTGGCAGCACGGGACTCTCGGCGAAAGTGAGAATTCTCGTAACGACTTTTCATCGCGTATCTTGCCTCTCTTAACGCGTGTTACTCAGGTACTTCCGGCTGTAATCTTTCAAACTAGTCAGGTACCTGAAGTAGCGCGCGCCGCGAGTTGGCCATCTTTCGTCCGCACTGGAAACTTCCCAAACAGAAGAACAGAAGAAAAGTTTCGGTAAGAAAACTATGTCTGGGGGGAGGGGTTACGGACGGAATACCGGAAGGAAAAGATGAAGGATGAAGCCAAGGAGGCTGCATGTTGATTGTACTTCATCAGGTGCTCTGGTGGACCTAATACCCGGCACCTGTTGGAGCGCAATTCATATGATTGTGCCTTGCTCCATATCGCAACCATCAACCGCCGCAGGAACCCGCGTCACGCTGATTCGTCAATTTTCTTACTTCTGTATCTTTACAAATATTCTTCGAACACTCCGTCACATCAGTGTATTTTTCAACAGTACCCATCTCGTGCGCGAAATTACGTTTTTTTCAGCTACAATCGTCATGGGCGGTACGCGCAAAAAGTACTGTTGTAATGAAACGGAAAATTGTTCCATTTCCTGTCAAAGTACGTACAAAATGGCGATTCTTTTGTTCGTTTTTTTCACGATTGGATTAATCGCTGTATTTTTTAAATCTGTTTTATTGGTATAAGTGGAAATTGATTACAGATATTGTTTTTTTTTAACAATGTGTGCTTTTGCGTTATTTTTACCTCCAACCATCGGGTGGCCAAAAGATTGCAACATTTTTTTTGATACCGCGGAGTTTTATCTACCTTCGCGATTTTTTTACCTCACGAACGATAATACGAATGGACGGAATGAGTTCCGGATGATTTACAACTTTCGCACGGAACAACGCGCTAATTTCAAAGCCGCGATTCGTATCTTCGCGACGAAAAAAATCGTGCTCCAAAAAAACGTCCAAATGAATTACCGTTGGACGATGGTTATCAATAACCATAATAATCTGATTATTCATACTAGTTGTAAAAGGAAAACGAATTTATTTTACGAAAAATTCTAAAAACGCTTCCCGTTTTTAACATAATTCAACAAATTCGTAATTGAAAGCATCGTAACAAATACAAGAGTACGTATGCATTGTTTCGTAAGATAGTGAAAATGTGTCTAATGTAAAATTAACGCGACAGCAAAATATTTCAAAATTAAAAAAAGGAAAGGATGGAATTTCAAAGTTATGTATAAAGAATAAAAAAATTCATCAAATAATCATGAGAATTTCATCGACGCAAAGATAATCAATTAAGGAAATCGGGGAATAAAATCGATCGAAAAATAATCCAGATTTATCGATAATCCTTGATTCTGAAGATGATAACTTCTCGCATTTTTTTCATGCTCACATATAACTGTGGAATTTCATTTTCATTTCGTATGTTTCAATATTGTTAATTCCCAATTTGTTTTATGTCGCGATTTTAATAACGATTACTGGCGAATGAATAATGCATCAATTCCATGGCTGCTCAGCTCACACGATTTCCGAGCGATCCGTATTTGTCTTCACCGTCGATCCGATCAGTGGTCCCACGATTTTTCGTGCTAACCTATTCATACCTGTCCGACTGTTGGAACCCATTATCACTTTCATTAATCGTCCAGTTTGTTCCATCGAATTAAAAAACGCTATTCGTTAATTAATTATCGTTAATCAATTGAAACAAAAGGATCGACGATGCTGAGTTCTCGTCCGTTGAGTTACATTAATGCCTCGAGGTTACTCAAAATTTCTCACGCCTTAACGAGGTCGAGGGTTGCGGGTATCGCGGAGGACCGTCGAGTATGTGGAAATCGCGAAGTCGTTGGCCACGGTATTAACGGGGCGTACATATACGCCGATATAACGATGTTCCCGTTTCCAGCTATAAGATTTCGTGAAAACACGCCCGAAATTCTGGTTCGTACTTCGAGTTTCCGTTCTTCTTTTAACCATAATTTTTACGTGCAAAAATGGCGGTCCTTTCGCATTCGCATAATTCCCGATCATTGCCAGCCTCTTCCTCTCTTCCTCTCCAACTCGTTCCATCTACCTCTCGTGATCCTTTATAGGCACTGCGGGAGAAGGAACGCGGCGATTGGCGAAGATTGTCCATCGAGGAAAAGAAGACTCTCTACAGGGCGAGTTTCTGTATGACGTTCGCGGAAATGCATGCACCTACAGGCCAATGGAAGAGCGTACTAGCCTCTGTCTTATTCCTGGTCTCCGCTGCTTTTTGGCTTCGGATATATACTCACGTATTTGGTAACGTCCTCGACATGCGTATTAGTGAATTTTTAATTAACCATTCTTGAAATAAAGATTCGATTGAACCAAGAGTCAAGCCGAAATCATCCAATGTACGAGTCGTAATACTCAAATTGGCAGACGATTTGCCAATTAGAGAAAAATCTTTTAGGTGGTAGTTTTCGTTACAAAAATATTATACACGACTGTTTTCGAGTTTGAAGAACAATTGTGTTAGCAAGAAAAAACTGGGTTGTCTTTTTCAATAATTTAATTTTTTTTAAACTGTTGTCTGATTAATAATTAATAGATGGCAATAAAATATCAAATGAATATTCTGATTGTTGTTTAAATATTGTTAAAAGTTGAAGCCAAACAAAAAAATGTAAAAGGTAAAACGTTAAAAATGGAAACCAAAAAAAGAGTGCTTTATTTTATTTTCTTACCTACAAAATGACTATTACGTAAAATGAATCGTTTATCATTCGAAAAACGACACTAGACCGCAGCATTCGCTTAAAAATTTTGGAAAAGGCAGTAAAAATATTTAACTATCATTTTGATCTTTTGGAAATGTGGTATTTTTCTTTCGTCCGAGATTTTTTCCGACGTTGCCCTTCTCCTGTAACGAAAACGCATGTCCTCGAAGTTTGCATCGTTGAATTTATTGCTCATTTTTATAACTATCGAAAATCACATGTAGATCATTAAATAACGATTCTGAAAAATGTACGTGTGGAGTCACAGTTCAGGCTTACCGAAGAAAATTTCAGAATATGAAAAAAAAAAAAATTATTTTTGTTGGATTCCAACGATGCAAGCATTAAGTGCGTTTCAACACGCAATTTGTTACTGTTCGCGTCGTACACGCGCAAGGGAGAAGAACGTCGTTGGATTGATTTTTGATCACGTTGGAAGTTACGTTCGACATTTTATCGTCGGTAGATCGATCATAATTCGTAAGCGGCGCACGATTTGTTTGCGTCATTGACCGATTTGCTGTTAGCAGTGACCCAGATTTCATGGTCGCGATTTGTGTCACGATTAATCGTGCGGATTCGAACGCGCGTACCTCTCGCACTCCCACTCCATTTGTCTCTCCTCCTCTCTCTCTGTCTCGTTTCTATTATTCGCTTTCTAATGTCCGGTCAAAAAAAAAAAATGGTCAATGTTCCTTCGTCGCGGCAAAACGCCACCTTGAAAAAAAAAAAAAATCGTTTCGTTCGTTTTGCACGAACGGCGCATTAACGACACTGGGAACGATCGTTGAACCGGAAGAGCACCTAAACGGGCGCGCGCGCTCGAAACTCGATCGCCCATACTTCTGAATAATATTTTTTCATTTTCTTCGCTTATTTTTTCCTGTTCTGTTCCCACAGTAAACACGAAAGCGCCGAAGAGTTTCTCGGAGGAGAGGCGAGCCGCCCAGTACTGGCGACAAGAGGCGATCAACAATCAGCCGTTCTCCGGAAATTACAAGCCTAAAAACGCCGACAAGTACAAGCCAGTTGCCAAAAACGGAAACGGGGAAAATGACATTGAGGATAACGACGAGAACGATGAAGAAAAATTACGCGAACCTATACAAATACAAGTGACCAACAAACAAAAGCGTGCGGAAAAATAAAGAAGATCCTTTATTGTGTCCTCAACTTTGACGAATTTTTTGAAGAGCAGGCCTTCCGGTATTATCGTTGAAGACATGTAACCCGGATCGATAATAGCGAAAGGATAGAAATAAAAACAAAAAATAATACCCCAATATTTATAACCCCAGTTTTTGTTTTTCCATTTTCGCATTACTTTTTTTTTTACTTTTTTTTCCAGCGGTTCAAGCCGTGCCGATTTACCGGAAGTGATAAATAAAAGTAACTGAAAAGCTAAGATAAAATCGAATGTAAAATGGATTTTCAATAAAGAAATGCACGATCGTTACAATTCATCATTCGTAAGAACTTTATTGATTGCCTCATCAACAACAACGCTTTAACACGTTCGTCGCCGCGTCACCCAGATCTGGATGACGGGTTATGCTTCCGTGGGTGCATGCTTCGCTTTGGGCGACGAACGTGTTAAAATCTAGGTACACGAGAGAAGTCAACCTCGAGCATATATATATATAAATATATATATATATATGTCTCTTCTCAATCTGCAATGCAGCGTATAAAAATTCGACAGAAACCATTCGCGTGGTCTCGCTCTCTCTATTTTTTCTTGTTCGAAGTCACAACTGACCAGTCGAGGTTTTTTTTGTTTTTCGCCATCGCGAACGCACACTTGTGCACAGATCATTACGAGAAAATTGACGAGTGTTCGAATATAAAAAATTCGAAATGTACTTCTGACAAGATAATCACGAGGAAAAAGTGCGCCTCGAACAATAAATAACATTCGTTTAAAACAAAATCCACCGATACGAAAAGCCAGAAAAATCAATTACTTTTTTGCTTTCAAACGTTTGTGGTTTGTCCCGAAGTGATTATTTCGTCAGAATGTTATAAAAAAGGCTTTTCATTCACGATTGAGCTCCCCTGCTTCGTCAGGCGAATGTTGCTTAAAAAAACAGAAATAAAATAAAAAAAAGTTAATCTACAATAGCAAGATGACACGTGTCATCGCTCCCAAGTTCAATTTCTTTTTTCCACGGACACCCAGTGTACAAAAAATATAATAAGCGCTTTTCGTTTCGTTTCGTTTCGTTTCTCTCTCTCTCTTTCTCTCGCCTTGACGATTCCGAGCGCGATGCACACGCGCCTGGTCTCAAAATGTCGCAACTTATTCGCCGATATGCGCATATTGGCGCTGGGAAAAGCACGTGTTCGTTTCGCACGGGGCTCAACGCGAATCAACGAGCCTCGACGAATATCCGCAACCGCGAGAGCGTTACCGTCGTACGCCGAGCGTTTCAGCTGTTTGGTTGTATTCGCGATCGCAAAATTCGCCTCTTCAAGAAAAGCTCCAATCGGCCAAGCATATTTTCTTTCTTCGATTCCCTCCTCGTTTAAACCTCGTTAAAAACATGTGCCGGATTCTCTCTGGCGTTGGTATTCGACGTTTTCATCGTAATTCTCTTGAAACTTCGTAGCAACAGCCACCCAAACTTTACGAGTCTCCGTTTAGTACCACTGTAAATATATTGCGCGCATATCGTTCACTGCTACTCGCTTTCAATCTCTCGACGTTCGTTCTTTTGTTTTGTTCATCTTGGTCGAGATCGATCTTTTTTTTTTTTCAATTTCACACGATTCGACGTTTCGAAATGATTGATATTGGATTACAAATAATCCATTTTTCCGCTTGATTCGTCGTCTCAGTAATGGCGTTGAAGTTTCCATTTCCGGAAAGCAAACAAAGTGATTTTTGGACTTTTCTTCTTTCGTTGTTACAACTGGGAAAAACGCCGCTTTCAAAATCGAGAGAACGTTATCTTTGTTTCTTTTTGTATCTATCATTTATATATCTGCAGACTAAACGTCCGAGATATATTTTTGAAAAACGAGAATCAATGAAGAAAAAAACAAAATCGCTTTCCAACAAACTTCAATGCCACTTATCAAAACGAATTTGTTAGGAATTTTGTACACTCGCAGGTTCATGATTATTGGCCCATTCCGGTTTCACTCAGCTCGTCTGCGGATTAATTTGACCCTTGTCCTGGGATCTTTTCCGCTCTTTCTCTCTTTCGACGTTTCCCCGTTATATTTCCTTTTTTTTTTTTCTTGAGGCTTTTTCCCCGAGGTCTGGGCTTTATCCTTCGTATTTCCCGTCTCGTTCTCGGGGCTCGTTCTTTTTCCGCTTCGTACTTCCTCCTCTTATTGCCACGTCTCGTCTTTTTGTCGGCGGAGTCTGGATCCCCTTTGCGTTGGTGGAGAAAAGGTGGGAGGAGGAAAATCGTCTGGGACGCGAACCCAAAGACGCGACGGGGGAACGAGTGGTAGACGGTTTTCCTCCCTTTATCGTGGGCACGCGGGAGAACGAGGAACTCCAAGTCGGGGTAATGGTTGCCCAGACGGTGGTTGGTCCTATAAGGGTTGCGCGCACCAGGATAGTCGTCGAAAAAGGGGGCGGAGGTGTCTGCGCGACCCTGAGAGAGATCGTGGGAGAAAGAGGGAAAAGAGAGAGAGATAGAGTCAGAAAGGGGGGAGGGGGGGGGGGGTTCGACGGTGCGCTCTCTGCAACGATGACGGAGATACGTCGAACGTGACGCGAAACGAGGACGGAGTTACGCTGTACACGAGGGAGACTCCCGCCTGGAGTTTGTGTCTTGCCGTTGAGTTTAGTTCGAGGCGGCTGGCGTCTTGGGCGGCTGGAAGGGATTCCATTTCAGACACTCCGGATCGATTTCTTTGTAGACGGGACCCCGACGCTTCACTCTCTCCTTGTAGTCGTCTATCACGTCCTTGTTCGTCATTGTTGAAACAATTTTACATACGTTATTTCCTTTCTTTCATGCACTATCTTAACCCAAACAAACCCAAAGATTGTACCCGAGAATACAAAGTTTCTATTACTGATCTGCCATTGTTGAAATAATTTCGCGTTAGGCTGTTTCTTTGATGCACAATCTTTATCGGTTTGTTTTTAATGTCACTATTCGTACTATTTTTATTTGAACGAATATCAACCTTGGGAATATACACTTTTTATTCTTGTTTCTCTATTGTTGGACCACAATTTCGCGTTATTTCAGTTCTTTGGTTTCTAATCTTTATCCTTTGTTTTTAATATCGAGGATCATCGCTATGCATGAAATTCGTATTAAAATAAATATCAACCTTGGGAATTCAAATTTTCGGTTTTGTAGATAAGAAGTCGTGTCGAATTCGGTGAAACATTGATCTGCATTTGAGTCTGCGTTTATTGTTTGCTTTCATTATTTGCTATTAACATACTCATTTTTGTGATCGAAATCGTAGTAATTATATATATCGTAAAATAATGATTAATCATTGTAATAATTGTAAAATAATTATTAATTATGATAATTATTATAATTCGTGAGAATTTTATGTACATTTTTGGCACATTCCTAAGGCATGATTCTCAATATATATATTCCCAATGCTGAATATTCTCCACGCTCGAAGCAACTTAAATTATTTGAAGCTTGTATTTTATTGACGAAAAGAAAAAATCCTGGATTGAATTTCTCATTTGGCAGATTGAATATAAAATGAAATCTCAAGATACGAAACATAGTCAATATACGTTTCGTGCACTCACCTGTTTTTTGAGTATAATGTGTTTACCCTTCCAATACTTCATCATACCGAGAGCTTGCAACGTACTTACGATGTCGTACGAGTCGATCGCCATTTCCTTGCTGATATCTTGTGGAAGAAAGAAGAAACGATGCAAGAAAAAAACAACTGAAGATACGACGATGAAAATTCACAGAAATTGTTTGCCACGATTGCAAAAGATTGTAGTATCAAGATTATCACGAAACTGTATCTATCGTGGAGAATTTCGAGAATCGATAATTGATGATTTTTTTCAAAACTTTGCCATTACCTTTCACGGACAATTCTTTGCCACCAAAGTTGCAAAGATACTGCAAAAGCACGTCTTTCCAGTAACTGCGATACGATATTAATCCAAGATCGGATAGCGGCTTTTCCGGCGATCCAATTTTCTTCTCTACCCTCGTGAGGAGATAACCTGAAAAAAGAGAGATTCGCAGATCGATCGAAAAGATTACCTATATAGTTTCCATGAATGTTCATTGGAGAATAACATTTGAAATTGAATAAGAATTAGACATTTCGACAAATGTATACAAATACATGGAAAACGCGACAAAGTCGACGGTATAGCGTTTGGACCGAAACAAACCTAAACAAACACAAGGGAGCCCAAACGAACGCAAACAAAACCAAAAAAAGTTCTGGCGGATCTTGAGGGACTAAAACTCACGAAATAAATAATTGTGGAATAAGAATTCAAATAGTGACGTCATTAAAGTCCACAAGGATGTACGAAAGGGCATTAAAAATAAATAATAAAAAGAAATATTAGTGAAATATAAGAATTCTGTATGTTCATATACATCATATTTCGTGGGGCTTAATTTGATTCAGATGACCTCTGGAATGACCCCTAAAGAATAGTTTGATTTACCGGTCACCCTGTATATACACGTTTATTTGATGATGTAATCTGTAACACTTATCGTGCGATATTATTCGTTGATATGATAAAATTGGAGGGTTGGAACGGTCGTTCGTTTATAACTGGAGAATTACTGGATCGATGTCTATTAATCATTCACAGAAACGAGACTCGATGTCTGAAATGGGATGTAGGCTAACAGGGATTATTACGCTACGTAGCTAATCACAAGTACAATCAATAACAATCAAAACTCGGAACCTAAAGACGCCCGAATGAATAAATGAATAAATAAATAAACAAATAACCTAAACGAGTGAGTATACAGGAATGTGTGTAATTTTGTCATTTTGCTAATGATCCCTGCAGTTCTACATTATGATATATAAACAATAAATATGTGAAAGTCAGAAAATAATTTGGAAATGTGAGAAAATTAATTGACAATATTTACGAACGATGACACATATATCTCTGTCCTGCAAAGCTTTGAATCACCATCTCTGATTATAATAAAATTCAAGGGAATCCTTCAATCGTTCTTCATCTTCAATTGTTGACTTTTCAAAGAATTTCGTGACGGATCATTTATAATACTTGAATCAATTGGGTGTGAAGGAGAGAGAATTTTGATGGGGGAGGAGTAGGTATATGACGTTTCGGTAAGAACCCCACATGGTAAAATCGTGCGGGTCCTTTTCTACATCTTGTGTAAAATGTGTCAGAATTCCGAATAAAATACGTTTGAACATATATAATTGAAAGGGCGACTAATCCACCGATTTGAATACAGGCGTGGCTGATGGGCTAGCTAGTAATTCCGTCTAATTGTCGAGATATCAGATATCAATTTGGTATCTTTAAATGGCGTCAAAAAATCTCTCCGACCGTCAGTGAGGCACTCGACTTTTTTTTATGACGAATCGAGAGTACATATTTTATGAAATGTGATTCTTGATCCAATGAGAAAAGAAAACACCAAGAATAGGTTCGAAAATAATAAAAATGACCTTGAAAGATCATAGAATTTTTCCAATGCCAAATCAATGTTGATTTGTACCGATAAATCATCCGTTTCTTTGATTTTTTATTTTCAAAATGTTAATAAGCGAAGAATTAATATTATCATCGTCGGTTCTTTGGTTGTTAATATTTTGTAGATTCAGCGAATCCTGGTCCAAAGAGCAAAGAAAAAATCAAGAATAGGTTCAAAAATAATAAAAGTGACCTTGAAAGATCATAAAATTTTTACTCTGCCAAATCAATGTTGATTTGTACCGATAAATCATCCGTTTCTGTGGTTTGTTTTTTTCAAAATGTTAATAACCAAAGAACGGCTATCATCATTGCCAGTTCTTTCGTTGTTAACATTTCGTAGATTCAGCGAACACTTTTTCGTCCGTATCTCGCATTGAGGATCGAAGGGCCTGAAAAGCCAAAAGGTATTGGTATTTTCTCGGAGTTTTACGAGCAGGCTCCATGAAAATTCTTGAGCATCCTTACGAGAGCGAGTTTTGTGAGTTTGCAAACGATCGAGCAACGGCCAGAGAGAAAAAGAGTGAGAATAAGAGGATGAGGAGGAGGTAGAGAAGACGGAGGGTTAACGCCCGACGTAGACGAGTTCGTTGGCACGCTACGAGCAGTTCGATCCAACGACGACGACGACGATCTGTCGTCGCACTGTCCCTTCACCGTTCATTCCTTTCGTCTTCAATTTGCCCGGCTGATTAACAACAGGATCATTACGCGAATATCACTCACTCTCCTCCTCAGTAAACCTCCCCCCCCCCTGCTTTTGGAATCACAGACTTTGCTCCTCCCTGTCTCTCTCTTCCTCTCTCTCTCTCTCTCTCTTTGTTTTACACTTTTCTTCTCCTTCGTAATTATTTACTTTAGAACCATTTATGTACGTATGCCCAATCGTGTATACTAAGCTGGAAAGCTTTGGTATTTTCTACGCTGATGTTATTCAGTCCAACGTGTACCATACTTGTGTTTTGATTCGATACATTTATCTGTTTATATTTTCCTCTTATTCGTTCACGATGTTTCTTCGTATGCTTCTTTGGGTTTTCGCGTTTTTGGGTTTAGCTAAAAATTTGAAATTTTCATTATTTTCGATTTTTTACAGGTCCTTTATGAGTTTGCAAACGACAATATTTTTTCGCTTTATTTTTAGGCTTAACAAGCATTTTTTTTTTCGATTTTTACAGGCCCCTACAGTGTTGCTTAAACCCTCTGTGATCAGTTTTATTTCCCAATAGTGTATGCGCGAGGGCGCGTGGAAACTGAGGAAAAAAAAACAAAATAAAAATCATTGGTTGTTTGGAATATATGGTACGATTACTTTGATATTTTTATCTTACTTCTTAAGTTTCGACGTACGCCATTTTGAGTTGTGAGACTTCGAGTTTTTCGAGGGCACGGGGAAACTGTCGAAAAACCATGCCAGCATATTTCGATCGATGAATTTTACTTTCGGATTACAGAAATTGTTATTGTGTATTATAATGGAAAAAGTGAATCTATAAGGTAGAATATCGTATAGGTTCAGTATTTGACAAATCGCGTTTAAAAGATTGGTGACGATGATACGTCCATCATCCAATCGGGAGATTCGGAAGGGAACCCGGATCGGTCATCAGTTACTTCGACACAGACCAGTTCATCTTCTTTTTCCACGTGATAAAGTATTCACGTAGTCCCTCGTACAGGGAACATCCCACTAACTAAACTTCCACCTTTTCTTCTTGGGAGAAACGTTTTCTCTCGAAGCTCCGGAGAGATCGTAACACGACAAGACGTAAAGTCAAGAATGCACCCGATAGAATTATTGCGAATGAAAAATTGATCGACGCAATAAGATATTTCTGGATGGACGTTAAAAAATCGCAAATATTCTTCAAAAAATCGAGAAAAACACTTCAGTGGAGAATAACAATACATGAACTATTTAAGAATTTTTCATTCAACAATTAAATAGTTATAAACATATGAATTTAAAACAGTGGCTCATTACCCCAAAAAAAAGTTTTTGCAATCGTCAATGATTGCAAAACTAACGGAACTAAAGATACGAAATGCGATTACTAAACAAACGAAATTTTCAGACTACGTTAAGGCCATCTAGAAATTCGTCGTATTTCCGTAGAAATACGACGTGAAAGTTGAGTAGATTTTTCAATGAGCTAATTTGAAAGACAGCGTATCCATCGGTTCATAAAATTTTGGGTCCTTAAAATTTCGAGACGTATAAATCGTTTTTCCGAGGATGTTGCGGCTCGAGACGAAAAGGAGCATCTCTCTCTCTCTCTCTCTCTTTCTCTATCTCTCTGTTCTGTGATTCTCTCCCTATATAGTAAAGTGTAGTATAGTAAAGGTTCAACGACCGGCCGTGTCTCGCCCGTCCCCCAACGGCTGCGGCAGCAAGCACCAGCAGCACGTCTCTCGATTTACCACCCAAACTCTCCGCACCAACGGCATGAGACACTGAGAGAGCGAGAGAGAGAGAAGGAGAGAGAAAGAGAGAGGGCGATATACAAGGGGCGGAGGACAGTTCGTCGCGTTCGGGAGGCCCTTCTCCCACGCGATTACTACACCACCTCGTGCGTATATGCGTAAAGTCGTATTCTCTCTCTCTCTCTCTCTTTTTTTCTCTCTCTCTCTCTCTATCGCTCCAACCCTCCATCCATCTTTCTCGTTCTCTTCGTTTCTCCCTCGTGCACAGACGATCTCTACACACGTATCTCGTGCACAGCTCTGCGTCCCAGGGATGATCCCTCCCCAACTGCGCAAAGGGCCACAGACTGTCTGCGATCCTGTTATAGTTATAGATCTGATTTTACCAATGCTACCGAACTATCTCGTGGCCAGACGCTCTGCGACAGCATCCATTATCTCTTCTATACGTTCCCCGGACATTTTTAGATGATCGCGACATCTTTTATCTTCTCCCTATTTTTTTCCCTCTCGACGTTTGTTTGCTCTCTTTTGATAGGCTAGATTCATAACTCGGGGAGTATCGAATTGTGAGAAATTATTCGTCAAGGTTCCGACAATCGAACGTGTTTCAACGATTATTGTAGAAAAGATTCTTTTTTGGAAAAAAAGTTTTGTTTTTTTTTCGAAATTGTTGTCCTTAGGATTTTTGCTACTGGCCACTTTCGTGATTTTTCATATTTCGATAAAGTATACGGTTGTACGAGACTTTCGTTATTGTAGTAAAAATCGATCGTTCCATTTTTTGAAATTCCGAATCGGGTCAGTTTTCGAATCCTTCTTTATCGATTTCCCGATTACTGATAATTATATCGTTCAATTGAAGTCCTATGATTTATGTGGACACTTCGTATTGTTTGATGATTTAATTGTATTTTGACCGTTTGATTATTGCTGCCAAAGTACTTCTCGAGAATAAATTTAATTCTATTTTGTATTTATATTTATTTCGTAGTTTTTCATTTTGTTCATTAAGTTTTATCTTTGTATTGTTTTACCTTTATATTGTTATTATTATTCTCAAAAATAATTATATCAAATTATCAAATTATCGAATTATTTGAAATTATTTATTTGTTTATATATCCAATCAAATTATCTCAATTTATTTTTTGGCTTTTTTCTTACTGTCATATTATTTATTACGCTGTCCAATTTTACTATACGTATCTGTCTGATTTCGTGAAGTGGATAATTTTTTGACATTTTATTGAAGCATATTGTATTCTGGTTGCTCCACCATTGTGTTCGCTTTCTTTCCCTCCTTTCTTCTTCTATTTTTAATTTTTCCTCGATGTCCCCTCAGCAGACTGTTGCCATTTCTTCGCCCCTCTGGTCACGCTTTTCTTTGTTTTTTCCTCATTCTTTGTCGGTGTCTCCCTCTCGGTCCCTCTACGTCTTCGGTTCTTTTACGCGAGCGATACTCTGGGCCGAGCTAGCGCGGTCCGTTAAAAAGCCATTCATAAACTTGTGCCCTCATTTTTTGCTCCTCTTCGCCCGATACCTTCGCCTCCCTCGGTGTTTCATCTACGTAGCCTCTTTACAAATTTGTGCCCATCCCTTGGTCTCGTTCTACATTGCACTGATCCATTTCCAAGTTGCGCTAGTATAACCAGATGTTCGTTCAAAAAATAAGGTGACTTTTCAAATTTCTAGGACCGCGTGCATTCGATATTCGATGTAAATTTTTTGTTACGTTGGTACACGTGTCCCGAACGTATATCGACGTTATCAGTCATTTTTCATCTCTAGTTCATTTTTTATAAATATTTTTCTAAAAAAATAAAAAGTCACCTTACTTTTTGAACAACCCTCTTTTCCCTCGCAACTTCCGTTGCACAATTTCAGAAAAGATTCAACCTTCCATCCGTTTCATCAGACCAGTCATTTCAGGCAATTTTCCCTCTCGTATCTCCAGTCGTCCTTTTTTTCCCGATTTCCTTCTATCTCATACTAAATTTTCATCGTTTTTCCATTCGTCAGGTTTTCTCGTGTTTCGAAGTACGTAACGGAAGTACGAAGTTCCGGAAGCACCGAGGATTTCTTCGCATCCTCCCCCTTGATCCCTTTTTGGAAAGCTTCCGTTTCCCCTGGTCCCGCGAATAGACCAGCCAGTAGGATTGGTGAGAGGAGGCTAGTGGTCTCGCGGTCGTGTCCTTACCCTTCTCGTCCTTCGGGTTTCCCCATCCGGCGTGCCTCTCTCCGGGTTCGCGGAGACTCGCGGGATAAACGGGTCTCGTTGGTGGTGCGGTTCGCACGGTGGCGCACACGCTCGTGGTTGGCGCTCTGGTGACGGCGTCCTGTACCATCAACGCTTCTATATACCGTTAAGCTTTGGGTGTTTCCTGGTGGGCGAAAGGTACACGAGGACAGAGAGAGATTGCGCTTCAACGTACGTGCGTAAATACATATACGTGTTACGTATATATGTACCATCTATAGATATACGAATGTTGCAAGGGATGCGAAAAAGAAAGAGAGAGAGATAGATCTTTCTCTCTCTGACTGGTGGGCCAGCCGTTGGTCGGCGATTCCCCGGCTGCTGCAACGGAGGTCACCGGAGGTCATACGATTGTAATCTCTCGATGTGTTGGTTTCCGCGTGTGCGCACGTACGGGATTCGACCAGACCTACGTAAACGTATATGTATATGTATATATATATATATATATATATATATATTGAAGAGTGTTTTCCACGTGTGCGTGGCTGACAGAGTTTGCAACAGAAGGGTGGCAAACGTTCCAAAGTTGGCTGGGTGAAGCTCATTCGTCGCGGCCTTTCGTTGCGGAGGCGCGTTTCGTAGTACGCGGGTAGACTGGTGAACGGAAAACGCGGAGCGTTTGATAGACGGAGATGTTGGTTAGGGTTAGAGGGAAAGAAAAGAGGAAGGAATAGGGTGGTTGGGGGAGGGGGTTCGTTCGGTTTGAGGGTGGAGGCGCAGGTCGATGTGGCGAGACGCCGGGCGTCGCACTCGCCCTCTCTCCTCGTGCTCGGCCTGGGGAAGCTGCGAGAGAGCTTCCCCGTTCGCAGACTCGCGAAGGACTTCCCTCCTTCCTCTCTTCCTGCTTCTCATTTTTTTTTTCTCTTTTTCGTCTTTCCACTCCCTCGGCCGTTTTTTTTTTCCTCTCGCTTCTCGGCCCTTTCTTTCGGCGTCTTTTGCATCGAGGCACTTGTGCAATATCTTGTGGGAAAACGAGAGGGGATTGTTGGAAGGGCTGATAGGGAAGACCAGACGTAGACTGCTCGTCCCCCTTGCCCTTCTCTCCTTCTTTAACCGTAAATATAGTATTTCCGTGGACCAGCCACCACTCGATGGACCAACTCCCAGACGATTTTAGGTTATAAATTATTGGAGGTTTACGCCCTCTTTGTTGGAAGTCCGAACGACGAAGGGTATGTCTGCGTGTACGACACGACGATCCGGACTCGTCGAATCCCACGAGAATCGACACTTTCGTCACGTGGCTTTTCGGAGACTACCAGTACGACCTTCTTCCTCCAAGGATACGATGAAGTACGTGATTCGAAGTTTGGGTGTAAGAATAGCGACGGTTCTCTCGTGGTTGTGCAGTAGTACGACACCGAATGCAACGTCTCGTTCAGCGCCCGGGAATTTGCCCTCTCACTCTTATTACTCTGTGTCTCGTCTCCCTCCCTTCCTCCCCCCACTCCTTGCCGTCACCCTCTCTCTTTCTCTCTCTCTCTCTCTCTGTGTCTCTCTTTCTCGATGAACGTGTAGAGCTCTCGTACGCTCCCTCAACCCCGTCGCCCAACCCCCGTGTCAGCATCAATGAAAATGACGTCACGAAGCAAAAAGCCCCAGTGCTTCGCGATTATCAACGCTTGCGTGCACATTCGCCCCGAGAATTTTACTCGGTTTCACTCTGTCTCGTGGTAGTTCACCTGCTCGATTATACGGGCAGCTGGGGAGGGGCTGAAGAAGGGGGATGTGATCGCGTGTGCACAGGCGTACATTTGAAACGAGAAAAAATAAAATTATGTAATATCCGTTTCAGCCACTTTTTTTTTTTTTTCGTTTTTGTTGTTAATTGTTTTGGAATAACAGTTTTTCATTGAGCTTTCAACGAAGATGACGTTTGGAGGGCTCGAACGTTTTTTTAGCTAAAGGACGATGAAGTTGCTGTTTTATGGTGTTTTATGGGTACGATGTATGTAAACTTCGAAGTCAATTAGCTTTGCGATATTGGCGGGTGTCGGGGCAGATGGGGAAGGAAAAAAATGGCCGCTGAATGAGGTGAACGAAAAGGATTTTTTTTAGCTTGGGATGGCGGAAAATAAAACGTTTTTTGTTGTATATTGTAAATGGGAATCAGGAATTGATTTATTTTTAGCATTCCTAATGAGGAATGTCACGGGTTGGTTTTGGACAACCACCATCGTAGACTCTGGAATATTCATGATCGCAAGGTCAAACTACTGGGATACGAAGTCCTTTACGAGTCCAAGACTGAGGAAACTCGGAGACCAAGGAAACCGACTTTGCTAAACGTTAACAGCAGGTGGATCGTTCGAATCGTAATTCAATTGCAGTATGGCTCACGTCGAATCGTCAAAAGGTGATTCCGTCGTGAGAGACTCAGGTTGCATCGATCGTGAACGAAAAAATAATGAACGCTGATGGACATGGAATGGAAGGTCCTTCCGCGACTGACCGATTCTTCGGACATTCCCTCAATGTCATTATCACTCGTTTCGATCGAAACTGCGCGCCTTAAGAGATCCGCACTTCCGTAATTACCAGGAAGTCCAAAAATGGGTTAATGAGTGGATTGCGTTAAAAAAAAAAACAAGCCATTTTTCAAACGTCGACTTTTGCCTGTGAGGTCGCAACGAGTAGACAAATCCCGTGGGAAAGTATTTTTGATTAATGGAGTTAGATAAGGTTTGGAAGAAAATGGGTTTTAAAAAAAAAATTCGGTTTCGATCCTACAACCTGATTCTTCTATTTTATGCACGTTCGGTATTAAGTAGCTTGCATCTTTTTTTATGTTCACTAAAAATCAGCAATGTTGAGAAAAAAGTAAGAAAATTTCAGTTTTTTCTCTACAATATCGAAAAAGTATGAAAGTTATAGTTTTTCGACTAAAATAAAGTGAAAGCATGAAACTTTCAATTTTTTGACCAAAATAAAAGAATTAAAGATATGAATATTTGGCTCAATGTAATTTTAGAAAAGTATGAAATTTTCAATTTTACTACAAAAATTTCGAAATGCTATGAAAGTTTCAGTTCGTCCACTTCAATTTCAAAAATCTATAAAAGTTTCGGATCTTCCACTAAAATTTCAAAAAACTATGAAAGTTTCAGTTCTTTCATTAAAATTTTCAAAAAACTATGAAAGTTTCATTTCCGTCTTAAAAAAAAAAGAAAAAACTTATGAAACAATCAGGGTGAACCAAAATGAAAAATACCACTTCGTTTAACTCTAGTTCACCCTAATTGTTTATTCAAAAAATAACCACCTCCCCGACAACAAAACATCCTCAATAAAAAAAAAAACTAAAATTGGTGCGTCAATGCCTTAGTTATGAATAAATGACCTACTTCGACATTTCAATGACGTTTGTAAAACAAAATATTGAAAATGGATCGGTCGTTCAGGTTCCAATTTGAAAAAGACCGTTGGCCAGGAATCGCGACGGTTAAAGACGCAACCGTGAATTGGCAGGTTGAAAAAAACAGCTGTACGAAAAAATGAATGTAATCGAGAGCATAAACTCATCCACTTACTGAAATCGATGAGAAGGCGTCCGTAGCCCTGGCGTTGATACGGCGGCAGCGTGAGTATGCAAGACACGTTGTAATTGAGGAAAGAATTTTTTTCCTGCAACACAAAGCAAAGGAAAAAAGAAAAAAAAAACGGGACGCATGAAAGACTCGTTATACGAAAGAAGTACGAGCTCGAGAATATAATAACGAGCGCGAAACAATTATTCTTGCAGGTGTTGAGTATTTAGAGGGTAGACGGACTATTCGAAGCTGAAGAGAATTCACCAATGCGGACGCACGCTTTGTCACGAAATTTAAGCTTTTCGCGGATAGGACACGTGTAGGAAACAGTTGTCAAATTGGCCTTGCTTTTCGACTCCCCTTCGTTATTGTATTCACGAAAAAATAAAAATAATAATTTTACGAATTAAAAAATAAAAATAAAATCGTTGCGAACAGCACTTTCAAATCGAAAGTTGGGCTCTCGAAACTTGTGAGGTGATGTAATTATTCAATTATTTATTTTTAACTCGATGAAATAAAAATGACCGATTAAAGTCCAATTTCAACCGCAAAGTGTTGGGAAAATATGATTTTCATGGAGTAAATCAAATTTCGAGTAAATTGCCAAATCTATTCCTTATATTAGATGAAATCTTGTTTTTTTTTGCTGCAAATTTTCTTGATTTATTTGTTTATTAAAACATGCATATTTTGAATTACAATCGAAAGGAAATATTGTTAATGTTATTTTGTATGGTTGAAGTTATCCACAGAAAAAACTTTTTAAATTTTTTGGTAAGTACGAATTTTCAAATATCATTCGAATGATTTCGATGATAACGTTGAACGAAGATAAAGAGATTAGGCTTCCAAAATATCTGAAAATTAATGGAACTACGTGGATTTTTGTCGAATTTTTTCCAACCGAATTATTTAACGAAAATCATAATAATTCATTGAAAATTCTTAACGCATATGTGAATAAAAATGAAAAATTGAAAGCTGAATACACGGGTTTCCGGTGGTACGAGCAGGCCTCGAAAAAGTATGAAGGGTTGGCAACAAAGGCCTAAAAATGGATAAGGAATTTCAAAAATCGTACAACTCGTAAATCGTCATAAATTCATGCGGGCTGAGATCACCCAGGACTTTCTCGCCTCTCCATCTCCCTCTGTTCATTTTTCCCTTCCCCCTCCTCTCTTCTCCAGGCACTTTTTGTCGATTTATCTCTCTCGAAGAACCTGAGAAAGTCCTGGCTTGCCCGAGCTCGTGACTCATCGAGCTTTCGTGTACGAACAAGAGTAGACGAGCAGCATTTATACGCAACGCTGTATTAGCCGGCGCGAGAGAAATGTCGAGAGTCAGCTCGCGCGCACAGACGCACACAAAACCGTCGAATAGACGAGAAAAATGTAATGTATCAGACCGCGCAGACGAGACGTAATACATTTATATAAATTAGGGTGTGTCAAGAATAATAATAAAAAAAAAAACGTTTTTTTATTCACTCGCTTCATTTCTCGTCGTTCACTGGAGTGTAAGTTTGCTCGGTGACGTGCAATGAGCTTCGAAGAATTTCGTATGAATTATAGACGATTTTACGGTTTCATTATCGGGCCAAGAATTTTTTTTGTTTTGCTCTCTCCTCAAGTTTTCGAGTTTCGTCGTACACGCTTTTGTCGAACAGACGAAAACAGTCTGTTTGACAAGAGCGTGTACGACGAAATTAATATTAATATTAAAGGCTCGCAATTGAAAATTCGTCTTTTTCAGCTCAGTTCAGAACAGCTACTGAATAGGATAATGAAAAAAATTAATTATCTTCAATGACGTTTTGGTTTGCGCCGATTGACGTATAACTAAATATTATTCGGGCCAAGAATTTTATTCGGGCCATTCGATTATTAATAGTGGACGAGTCTGGTTCACTCTCTAATAACAGAGCTTTTTGTTTTGCTCTCTCCTCAAGTTTTCGAGTTTCGTCGTACACGCTTTTGTCGAACAGACGAAAACAGTCTGTTTGACAAGAGCGTGTACGACGAAACTAATATTAATATTAAAGGCTCGCACTTGAAAATTCGTCTTTTTCAGCTCAGTTCAGAACAGCTACTGAATAGGATAATATAAAAAAATTAAGTATCTTCAATGACGTTTTTGTTTGCGTCGATTGACGTATAACTGAATATTTAATTTTTAGTACATCTGTGTGTCACGAGGTCGGTTCTCGACGTTTCCAAACGATTTGTTGATACTAGGTCCAACGGGTTTTAAAAAATACAAATATCCTTGACGAAATCCAGTTTTACAGTCGAGTCTGCGGTCAAATGAGGACTTTTATAAAATCGACATAATCTCACAAATATTCAAAGGCACTTCTCTCTCGTATTAATTATTCGTAGACGAAAAGCTTGAAACTTTCATTGCATACTAAAAATAATTCATACTCGCGGAATCTCGGTTCGAAAATTTCATCCACCTCTCTACGTCACGTGACCTACGCGACATTAAAGGTCAAAAGGGCGTTCCTGACGGGCTCAAATTTCCACAAAATCAATCCCATATATATTTAAATCCTTCAAAACTTCAAAATCCTTCTCACATTCTTTTGTTCCAAAAATCCCAAAACGTCTTTTATTAAGAGAGTCAAAAAAACTTTTTACGACGAATAATTCGAGGACGATTACTCGACACCTGTCATGCGCTATTATCTATAAACCCATGAAGCAACAGTCTGTAGAACCGATCATGGGCCCTTCCATTATCCATACCAGCTCTCTTCTCTCTTTCCCTCTTTCCCTCTCGCCCCGTCCCTCTCCGTCTCAATAAACGTCCGATTGACGTTTACCATCACCGATGCCGGACTTTCCGAGCACCCGGTATTTCCGGCCTTTTACCATACCCATATTCTTATGTACACGTACCACGTATACAAGCTTGTATACATTCACGCAGACATTGGACGTTTTCACGTCCATGTACATATATATATTTATATATATATTTATACACACATATATAGTATAAACTATATAGTATACCGGCTGTTGCTAACTGCTGATTTCTTCAGCCTGTGCTTTTGTGAGAGCGTATATCAGCCTCGGGTGTCCGTTTTGAGAGAGAGGGAGGGAGGGAGAGAGAGAGAGAGAGAGAGAGAGAGAGAGAGAGAGAGAGAAAGAGAGAGAGAGAAAGAGAGAGATTTCGAGCGCGTGTGTGTATAAGGACTAATACGTACACTTATAGGGATACGTATATACAAATTGTACGACATGAATGTATGTATGTTGGATACCTCACGTCTGCTCGGACCGAGTAGGGAATCGGGGCCGAACGAAGGACAAACCAAAGTGCGTTTGGGGCGAGACTCTCTCTCTCTCGCTCTCTCGCTCTCTCTCCCTCTCTCTTTCTCTTTCTGGCTCTTTCTCTCATCGTGGCTGGAACGGTCGAGTTCGCGACTCGAGAACAGGCGGCTCGATCGTTCGCTCTCGTCTTGGCCTTTGGCTGTTTCTTCTGCTGATGCTTCTAGACCCCGGGAGCACAAAACGCGTGATAAAAGCTAAATAAGGGGAGAGACCCGTGAGTCTTCGAGACGCGAAGGGAGGGAAGGAGAGGGAGAGAGAGAGAGAGAGAGAGAAGGGTAGGAGGTGGGAGGCATAGAGTGGGCAGCAAAGGCTGGGACGAGTTGTATATGGGCTAATTCGTACCGAGCAAAACGATTTCTCGACCCGACGAAATTTTGGAGAATCGTTGCTCGCGGATGTCAGCCAACGACGAGAAACGTCAGACGAGTATATTTATGATCCACCGTAAATTTTCTCTCGAGGAAAATCGTCTCTCATTGACTCCTGAAAATACAGCTTTCCTATCGATCCGCGAACCTTTTCCATAAATGTCCCAGTGATTGAGGAAAAGTTTTAAAAAAATTTAATTTGTTTAAATTTTTTATTTAATTTGTTTTTTTTTTATTAATTTGTTTTTTTTATTAATTTGTTTTTTTTATTAATTTGTTTTTTTTTATTAATTTGTTTTTTTTATTAATTGGTTTTTTTAATTAATTTGTTTTTTTAATTAATTAATTTTTTTCATTAATTTGTTTTTTTTTAATTTGTGTTTTTTTTAATTTGTTATACACGAGTTTGTACTGGTCGAGGACGCTCGGGGCTAGGATACTCGAGGATCGAGAATCTGGGCCCCGGGACGTCCTTGGGGAGGCAGGCCCTGTGTGGAGCAGACGGTGGCCTCAGGGACGTTTCTCCTCGTCTCAGGAACGATATCCCCGACGATTCGCTCGAGACCACATGTAGGCCAATTCTTTCCTTCGTTCCGCGTTTTTATTTCCCTCTAGGTACAATTTTCGTCAAAAAAAAAAAAAAAACGTTATCTCTTCGCGACGGACAAACGAATTCTCCATAGTTCCGAACAATTCGAAAACACTGATCCGATTAAAAGACTCAAATTTTTTAGCACATTCTGTCACATTGAACCCCTCTGTACTGGCGTCATTGATAATACTAAAAATAACAAACGAATTGTTATTTTTCGTATTATAAAAAACAAAAATAACAAACGAAATGTTATTTTAAGTATTATTAATTATACCAGTTCTGTTCTTATTGTAAGCGATACTGTTATTATCATTAGCATGATTACTGTTAATACAATTGTCATTTTTTATTATTGTTCTTTTTGTTACTATTAAGCCTATTATTGATTCTACTGATTACGTTGATCTTATCATCGATATTATTATCATCGTTCGTATAATTCGTGATAACATAGCTATTATTATTATAACTATTATAACTATTGTAACCGCCCGTATCAGTCTATTGTTATAAAAAATAATGGTAATAATTATAACAATTGTTATATAGTAATATAGATATTATTATTATTATTATTATTATACTGATGGTTATTATAACTATTATAATCATTCTCATTAATCGATCAAATTAATATTTTCGTTGCTGTAATTGTTATCGTCATTATTATCACTATTACTATTATTGTAAAATATCGTTTTCATTGTTTAAAGAGACGCAGCAAAAAAAAAGGGGGAAACGTAGAAGACGTAGGTGAATCGATACTTTCCATCGTATTTTATTTGTGTTATTATGACGCAGTGGACGTTTCCCTGGCGGTGCTGTATCGAATGACGGAGAAGATCTTCGCCGGACGTCACGAAAAGCAAATTCTAACTATCCGTATATCTCTCTCTCTCTCTCTCTCATATTCCCCCTAGGGACGGACGGAAGCTTTCGTAAACGAAAAAAAAAAAAAGAACGAATCACGTAGCCAAAGCACGTTATTATTACGAACGACGTATCGCGAGAGAAATTCGTACCAGCGTATGGTCGAAATTAGTTCGCGTCCCGAGAATACGCGCGAGCTATGAATGTTTTACATATCCATCACCATTGATAGCAGTGAATATTAATTAATTGACGAAATTAGCATCGAATGGGAACAATGAGGCGAGGCCTCGTCTAATATTCAATAAATATTTTGCCACGAAACAACCACCGTTGTGCTACCTGCTGATTTCTGGGTTCGCCATTATTCGCAAACGATCGTATGGAATGTTCGGTTAAGTTTTCAATTTACCGAAAATGCAGAAATGTTTCCCAGAACTTTTTGTACGTTTTTCATCAAACGTTAATTTCTTGAAAATTTTTTTTTTTTATTTTATAGGGAAATTCGAGTGAATGATAAATAATATATTTTCAGTTTTTAAGATCGTTAAACAAATATACGGAATTTTTTAAAAATAAATTTGCCAACGTTTTTTATCATACAATGCTTTTTTATTATTTTTCAATTTTATTATTGTAATTAACATTTCGATACAATTTTATTTATCAATTATCATGTTATCGTACAAATCAAGGAAATAATCGATTATAATTTTTAACAATTTCGATTCAAGAGTACTCGACAAATCGTTTGAAGCAAATTTCGTTTCGCAATCGATCTTTTTTTATCAATTCTTTATCGCCCGTTTAAAAAAATAATTGTTTTGTTTTAACAAACTAATAAAATTGATAACAAACAGATGAAACTGATAAAATAATGGAATTAAAAATAATGGAAATTATTTTGAAAGTTAATGGAAATAAAATTGATTGTTATACAATGGAATAATGTTTTTCAGCTTTTGAGGGTAATGTAAAAAATAATTTTCTTTTTCTTCATTTTTTTTTTCGTTTTCATTGCTCATTTTATCATTGCTCATCCGAGTCGCGAACGAAAGGGGCCGAGTGAAAGATAGGGAGGGATCAAGAAAGGGCGAGAGAGGAAGGAATAAAGACTGGTGTGAAGGTGGCCTAATGGCCGTGCAGTTTCGCGCAGACGGTCATTTCTATATTTAGATTGAGCGCATACGAGAATGAGGGAATGAAAAGAGTAAGAGAGAGAAAGAGAGAGAGAGAGAAGTTTTCTTAGCTTCCTATACTCCTCCGTCACTTTCTTCGCCGTTGAACAAAGCGTTATATCCTCGACGTATACGGGTGTATCGAAGTCGAGAACCCGGAGTCCGAATTACTCGTTAGAGACAGGCGAGAAAGCGTGTACCTCGATAATAATCGTCAACAATAATAACAATGATATCGATCCGAGAGAAAGTTCCTATTGTCGAGAAGCCCAAAAAAGTAACCTTTGTTCCACGCGAATAACATTTTTCTTCACGGATGATCGCTACGACAGATAAAAATGAAAAAGCTTCCAGAGACAACTGCGGAAACGTCAATTTGCGTAGACGCACCTCTTTCAGAATAGACGCACCCTTCGCCCATCGACCTCTCCAAAATACGTTACAGAAACATTCTTCGCTGTCAAATCGTTCGAAACAGATTCGTCCCATTTCTTCGGTTTTCCTGACGCTGTCAAAATCGTCACTTCGTCACTTATCTGTCATTAATGACTACCTTATGGTATTTATCGATAGAAAATAAAAAATCGTTGAATAAAATTGGATTTATTTGTTAATTGTTAAAAATTAGATTATATTTGGATAAAATTAGAAATTAAAAAATCGTTGAAATTTATGGAAGTTTTCATAGTTTTGGATTCATTTTAATATTTTTATTATGGAATTATAATACGAGAGTTGTATAATAAGTCACCTTATTTTTTGAACGAACGTCGTAATGGGAATTTCAATAATCGATGTAACGGTGAAATGTGGCTTCACTGGCTTCTTCCAATGACCCAGAGAGAGAGAGAGAGAGAGAGAGAAAGAGAGAAAGATGTCGAAAGAGAGTCGACGACACTGCGTGCCCACAAATGTCGTTCAAGCGACTCGAGGACGATATTATATTTAGAAAAGTGTACGGAATCGTCGTCTCCCGCGTTGCGTGTGCGGGATCCATTTGAATTCGTTTGCGATAGACCAAACCGTATCCTTTCGTCATATTTCGTGTCTCTGTCAACAAAACTTGTCCGATCGTTTCGCGATTCGATTAGATTTCATACGATTATTGAAAACACCAGGAAATTGTTGAGTCACCAGGGAATTTAAGAATTTAATAATTTAAGAAATTTAAGGAATTTAAAAAATTTCAGTCAGCAAGAATGTTACCAGGAAATTTCAAAGTCACCAGGATAGTCACCAGGAAATTTAAAACCATCAGGAAAGTCATCAGGAAATTTCAAAGTCATCAATAAAGTCATCAGGAAATTTCAAAGTCATCAAGAAAGTAACCAGTTAATTTGAAAGTCACCGGGAAATTTAAAATCATCGGAAAGTCATCAGGAAATTTCGAAGTCATCAAGACAGTCATCCGGAAATTTCAAAGTCATTAAGAAAGTAACCAGTCAATTTTAAAGTCACCAGGACATTTAAAATCATCGGAATGTCATCAGGGAATTTCAAAGTCATCAAGAAAGTCACCAGGAAATTTAAAATCATCAGGAAAGTCATCAGGAAATATCAAAGTCATCAGGAAAGTCACTAGGAAATTTCAAAGTTACCAGGAAAGTCACCAGGAAATTTAAAGTCACCAGAAAATATTTGATGGCTGATGAAGCCCAAAAAACAACGTTTGAGTTCGTTTGATCTTCGACTCGAATCGTATCAACGAGTACGAATAATTGATGAAATCATTCGTATTCTCGAAATTACGAGTGTGTATCGTCGCTCGATTGATTTTCCTTGTGTACACACTTCGCGTTCTTTTTTTTGTATTACTACTTTTTTCTTTCTTCCGAACATCCACTGGTCCCGTATAAAAAGAGTGGAGGAAAGCTGAATGTGAGGGAAATACGCGAGCCAGCAAGGAGAACGAAAAAAAAAACGGCGAAGACGAACGTACTCTCGCGTATTTCAATGTCGTCTAGGCCGCAGGTCTTTCGCCGGGGCTCTTCGCGAAGCCAGTTTCACACAGCCGAAAAACAGACATGGCGAACCACCAGCCATGGAAACTTGACTGTGAAAGTAAAATTAAAGAAAAAAGTAGAAAAAAAAAACATAAAAAATAAAAGTGAGTAAATTGAATTGACGTTCTTTAACGTATTTTTCTGCAGTTTTTTCAATTTCAATTACATTTCGATTTTTCAAATTCCAATCACATTTCAATTCTTTCAATTTCTGTCATTAATCCTATAAAGCTTTACAACGATTGCTTCGAAGTTTACGCAGTTTCTGCAAATTTTTGCATCGATGTTTTCTACTGTAATTTTAGTCTCAAGTCTCACAAAAAATTAATAATATTCATTATATGTTATGTTACATAACATCACAAGATATAATATATTAAAGTTAATATAATATATAAAATATAATACATATATATAAATTAGTGCTTTGAATATAAACCCATATTCAAATAATAAATAATTATATATTATATAATATATTTTAATATAAATCATTTATTATATTGCTTGAACGTTCCTGAATATTTTCTTTCCAGTTTGCTTTCCAAGAAACGACACCACGACAATATTTCCCACTTAAAAAAAATTAAATTCTAAACTATTCTAAATTAAAATAAAATAAAATTCTAAATTAAATTATTCCCTTAAATAACAATAATCCTCCCAGAGTCATAACATCAAAGCTTTCTTGGCCCATCTCCTCCATCTCGACCTGTACTTCAAAAAAATATCTCCTGAATCATAACGAAACAAAAAAACCAAAATTAAAAAAAAACAAGTACACTTTGAATTTTCGAATAAGCAAAATAGCAAATTTGTAGATCAATAGTGTTTTATTAGGTCTAAAGCCCTGGTAGGTTTACGAGGTCCAAAGACAGCTGAGGTGAGCTCTGGGGTAAATTTTGGTAGTGTGAAGAGGTCTGTCTGGCATCGATCGAAAGAGCCCGGTCGTCGGTACGCGTACGCAGACCAATACGTTCGCGTACACTCGTGCACACTTTGACGTACGAAGCTGTCTGTGGGCTTTACCTATAGAAGGCGTTTGCGGGTGTAAAAGTGTACGTACACGGTATACACGTAGAAAATGACGTTCATGTAACGTCGTGTTGGGAAGGAAAAGGGCGTAAATTGTTCTTTTCCAGGTTTGTGGGTTGCGGGACTTACGGCCTTTTGGGAGTTAGGAGAGTTTATATACAGAATATACGTGGTCTCGGTCTCGCGATTCACCCTCGTTCAGACTGTACACAGCGTAAGCCTCGGTTTCGCTAAGGGTGGGAAATGAGGGTTGAGGTCTGTCCCGACGAGCCTACCCCAACCTCCCGACGCGAGAGCACTACGGCGTATCGTATCGACGACTTTTCTCCTCCCCTCTCTTTCCCTCTATCTATCTCTCTCTCTCTCTCTCTCTCTCTCTCTCTCTCTCTCTCTCTCTCTGGCATCGCGGTCCTTCCTCGCGTATTTCGTCGCGCCCTTTTCGCGGCGTAAAGTCTCAACGCCGCAAACCACCCTCTACGTCATTCTACCCCCTGACCAAACCTCATCCCTTACCCGAGTCTTTCAGACCCAAGAACTCCAGGGGAGGTTTGGGGCTTGGATTGCTTACCGGGGAGAGACGTGTCTGCGCTCTGGATATTTTGGAAAATTGCCCTCCGAACGCACACGACCTCGGTTAGACCCTCTGTCGGGCAACCCCCCCCCCCCCCCTCCCTAACCTCCCTTAAACCCGTCTCCCTCGCGTCTCCTTTTACTTCCCGTCCTTTCCTCCCTTCGCCTTAATCTCGTCGAGCTCAAAGACAGAATTTCGTCTTGTGCATTATACACTTGGGAATGTTTGAATTGCTTTCCGAAAGAAACGGGCGGCAGGACGCGCCAAAAGTTCGGGGGTAAATTGATACGAGAGATTGGAGGGATAGGAGCCCAACGCAAAGGGGAAAATGATGCTGGAGAATTCCGGTTTTTTGTTTTGTTTCTCGACGAAGAGAGATTTAAAGAGATTTTTCGTTTGAATTAGGGAAACGAGATTTGCGTTGATTTAATTGATCAGGAGTGGGGTACTGTCGAATATGGGAAATCCGTGTACTTGGAACGAGACGATCTTTTTGTTGTTGATTTTACAGTCGTTCTTTTTAATTTCGTTGGGGGGTTTTCAGATTTTTTGTTTTTTTGGTTTTTGAGGTCTTGG
This sequence comes from Ophioninae sp. B BG-2022a, assembly GCA_030522765.1. NCBI lineage: Eukaryota > Metazoa > Arthropoda > Insecta > Hymenoptera > Ichneumonidae > Ophioninae sp. B BG-2022a. The sequence continues at coordinate 3,322 of JAPYZJ010001205.1, read as the reverse complement.
CTTTGGTGAGATAACGTGTAAAGGTTTGAATAATTTGCACTTTGGTGAATTGAATTGAAATTATTTTATGTTTGCTTTTTCGTAGAAAAAAAACAAAATTTGCACAGGAAGTTTATTTTCATTATTAAATAATAATGATGTTAATGTTTATAAATGTTGTTCGATCTCAGTGGTATCAGCAGGAAAATATATTGAATATTAGTATCATACTCATTGGAAGTCAATCTTTTTTTGAGTCCCCAGACACGTTGAAGGAAGTAATGAGATTTTTTGAAAATAAAATTTGCCTAATTAACTAAAAAGAGGCTGCTAATGAATATTCAGCAATTTTTTCTTTAGAAGTCTTTACTGGATCAGAATAAAAAAAAGGAAATTTCGTGACATTTATCCAGACCGTCAAAACAGGTTTTACCATATTTCAAAAACCGCTCGAGATGTCAACTAGGTTTAAAAATTCTGAAGATAACGAAAGTGGACTTTGGGTCCTGACCAGAGAATTGCAACACTTGGTCTTGAAGTTTCCAATGTTTTTGACGGTTTCGTATTCTTCTAAGTGGGAGCAAAAAATCGGCATAGGGATTGTCAATTCGATTACGTCTCTATCCCATAAATCATTAAAGTTTAATAATTCCTAAGATTTCTGGATAAGCGTTTTCCTCGATAGAATTCCAAGCCTAATTTGGATTTGTTTATGTAGTTTCGACTTTCGAAAGGGAAACAAAAATTGCTACCGTTTAATACCAATTTTGAAGTTTTTTTATCGACAAGTGATTAGTTGATATTCACTGGGAGATAATAATTTTGATTATTTATTTTTTTCACGGGTTCAATGAAATTCGGTGGTTTTCGATGATCCTGACCGGCGCTCTCCAGCGAAGGACGAAAAAAAATGGTTAACGCTCCGCGCATTCCCGATACGGGAAAGAACGAGACGGCCAGGAAGAGAAAGAGGAAGGGAGGAAAAGCGCCAGAGCGCATGGAGGAAATAATAACGAGCCAACCGACGTCGCACTGCTGCAGAAAGGTTGACGACCCGAGCAGCAGCCAGAGGAAGAGAGAGAACGAGAGAGAGAAAGAGAGAGAGAGAGAGGGATGATGGCGACGCCCTCTTCGCCCTCTAACGACTCTGGCCCGTTCACCACGTTGACTCTCACCCTCTCTCACCCCCTCTATACCTTTTGCCTTCGACGATAAACCACCAGAACTAACGGTCTCGCTAGTGGCACAGTGATTGGCCACCCCGACCGTACCGCAGCTTCCATTGATCCCGAAGCAAAAACTCTCCGCTCCCAATCGCGAAAAACTAATTTCTCTCCAGATATTATTCTTATTGAAAGACTTCCTCCACCATTTTCAATTTCATTTTCCAATTGTACGGGACCAAAAGACCGTACACGAAAAAAAGTAATCGAACACCGAAAAGGAAAGATCAGTTGTTACCTATGAAGAATAATCATGGACTTTCTCATCGAATAGAACATTCGGGTTAAAAATTCGATATGAATCTGAATTCTTTATTATAAATGTATATTAAGCCGGAATACAGTTTTCGTCACGACACGAAATATTCAAACCGTAATTTCTCAAAGATTAAACTTTTTAATCGTAAAATAAAAGCATCAACCTCCGCATCTATGAATTCTACGGAGCCCGATGCTCGAATTATCATTGACAACTTAACTGCCAATGAGATAAAAAATTTCAAAAATTTTTCAGGTTATATCGATATTTCGCACGTCCCAGAATGTAAAGATTACGTATGTGTATCCCTTAAATAGGATATAGCTATAAAATCAATTTGTTCAACACAAGAGGAGTTCCCGAAATCCAATCAAAGTTCCCAGATCGAAATAAACCCGGAGTATTCAATGAATCACAATTCCAAAAAATACCTCAAAATCGATCAAAACTTCCGGATCCGAAAAACGACTTTCGATATACAAAGAAAACATAAAAACAACGAGGAATCTAAAAACTCCCCAAGTACTTCGTTCCAGAGCCATTGAGCCAAAAATATCAATGGGCAACCTACAAATCTTGGATGTCGGCTCGTGAATAAACAACAGGAGCAAAGCTGCCTGCGAATAGAGTTGTCGAACAGTGACGAGGAAAAACGAGACCGGAGTACTCCGCGAATCTTTTTTTTTTTTCAGCCCACAACTTTTCATAATTTCATTCACTGCCCGAAGTGGCCAATCACTGTGCTCGGGACGAAAACATTGCGTTAGAGAGACAGACTTTTGCAGCATCTCTCGATTGGCCATCCCATCTCGTTGTACGCGTATCCGGTTGTATTCGGGTTTGCGTCGTCGCTTCGTACCGTATCCGGGAGTGTCTAAAACCCTCTCTGTACACGTTACGAGAGAATCTTTCCAATTATTGGTAATACGGGATCCAATCATTGGCCCCGTGCCGAAAACGATGGGCACAGCGGTCGGAGTAAATTCCCTCTTGATTGGAAAGAGATCGCTGGCTATGCCAATGACTGTGACGTTTGTAACGATCGGGTGGCCAATCACTGTGCTTTTTCCGGTTTAACGCCGAGGGGGGCCAGGGGATGAAAGGGGCGAGAGACTTTCGAGTACACACGTATATAGGAAGGTGTACACGTACACGCGGAAAAAGCGGGGACCCTCTCTGCATCGCGGTATCGCTGGAGGGCTCTGGATGCCTGGTTCGAGCGTAACCTGGCTCACTGGGCGCAACCCGGCCACCCTCAACGAGGGGCGAGCCGACTAGGCCCTCCCTCCCGACCGTCTAGCCAGGGTCGGGGTCGTTGAACGTCGATAAAGATTTTGACTCGACAGAGAGAATCCTCCTCGTCCCTCCCGTTTCTCTGTACCCTCTCTCTCTCTTTTCCTCTACCTCTCTTTTTCCTGTTTTCGTCTTCCTCGTTCTAACTGGACGTTCACCAACTCGTTAAATCTTCAACAACTCAGCCTTGGCACAATGTTACAGATATTCGTACCAAATTTCAATGTTTTCCGGCATGGAAGAGTCTCGTTATTCAGAAAGAACTCGATGATGGAATTCTCCTCACTTTGTCAACATTTGTTGTTGGAATATTGAATAAGTTCTCGCTTTTGAGAAATTTTCATTGAACGGTTGAAAATTGTTGCCCGATGAACTTCCAATGATTCTGCAAGGTCAGATAGAGTCTCACTTGGCTCTTCTGACATTTCTCAATGCGCCATAGCGCTATTTCCTTCAATGTCAAAATCATTAAGGTACAGTCGCCAAAATTCGTCCCCGAACCTAATTTCGTCCCCGTTGGTTTCTTCTTTCCTAACTAACGCCATCTGGTTTTGGTAACTCGTATCTA
>JAPYZJ010001204.1:0-39297 GCA_030522765.1 Ophioninae sp. B BG-2022a | reverse complement strand
AGGTTTCTCACTAACCCGAGTTTCTCGCTAATGCAGGTACAAGGGTAGCGTTTCTCTCTTATAGGGGTACGCAGCAATAACAAGTCACAGCAAGTACGAGTGTAGTCAATATGTAATATGATAAAATTATGTGCATGATATGCACAACATGTATTATGTACATATATATTTTTTTACATTTTTTGCAAATTTAACATCTGCGAAAAAACGACTCTCTCTTACAGAAGTTTCTGTTTCTCGCTAATAGAGATTTTGAGACGTTAAAATGACGGGTCCTGGCTATTACTCTCACTTATAGAGTTTTCTCACTTATCCAGTTCTCACTTATCCAGGTTTGACTGTATTCCCAAATGGCGTCGATTATTCATCGACGCTTTTTCTCTAACCCTCGGAAATATGTGTGTCAGTGGGTTAACGCTGAAACGTAACATAAAGATATCGGGGGAGTACATCGAGCACCGGAACAATTAGAGATGTTATCTTCTGATCCGCGGGAGAATAGCGCCGTGTCGCAAAAGCCTGCTGCGATCAGAAACCCCAAGAACGCGTTTTGTTCCACGTATTACTACGCGGCAAGCATACAGTCGTGTATTACCAGAGAGACGGTCATTCGCGACAACCTTTTAGAGGAGTGGAGGATCGAGTCGGACGCCCACGGTTTTGTTCACCTTCCCCCTCCCTTTTCCATCTCTCGCTCTTTCTGACGTATCAGTGAATGTCCAATGTTTCCTCCGTGACGTTTGCTTTACTTTATTTATTATCGTCGTTTATACATGGTTAGAAAATGATCACGCGTTTATATACACCGGAGCTGAAAGGTTTTGCAGTTTCGCCGTCCGGGTGTTTCTGTATCGCTAGCTAGGGCGAGAAAGTGCTTCGAGTCACTGAATTTTCATTTTGATAACACGTTGCACTGATTACAGGTATTAACGCACGTTTCTTAATGGACTCGTAACCTTTTTTTACGATACTCGGTTATTGTTGTGTAATAGTCGTTTGGCTGGGTGGAAGCACGCGTGCATGAGCGAATTATGGCTGATGTTGAACAACAAAAAAAAAAAGAAAAGCGCGCGGGGTAGGGACGAAGTAGAAGCGTGGGTAAGACTCGAAAATTGTTGGCACGTTGCAGCCAACGATGAAACGTGATTATCCATTTTTGTATTAATTTACTTGAATTCGATTGATTGAACTTACGGAAGAAGAATGGCTTGGTTGATTTTGAGGATCTTAAATTACGGAAAACCATTGGGATTTTTCGTTTGGTCACGTATCGTACCAAAATAGAGATTTTTATTCTCTCCAATTGGGTCACGATTCAACTCAAGCGTTTTTTTTTTTTTTCATTTTTCACTAGCCTGAACCCTGAAGGGAAAATTGCGGGACTATATTTTCTGATTGGATATAACGTTATTGACAGCGTGTGCCAATTCAATATCCAGTGAAGCGTATGAGAGTGAGAAAGGAGCGCACGAATGTCTCGGGGATTACGACGGAGGGAAGATTGAACTTGTCGGTCGGATGAGGGGGGGTTGATATTACGTGTTGGTTATAAGCGAGAGATCGGAGTCTCGCACTATCGTAATCTCATCTGAGTAGCGTGGATGCGATAATCCCGATGATTTTAACCGTGCAAGAGTAAAAGGGGGGAGTAAGAATGATCGAGATGATGATGCGGTGGTCTCTTTGCATATATGATCTCGGGTGTACCCGAGGATGGCAAATTTACCGCGATTCCCTCGGTTTCCATTCGCGGCGGGTTTCGCCCTCGTTTGTACAGCGCCTCGCAACTGGAGTATGTACACATACGAATACATAATATAACCCTTCGGGTTCTCTTCTCGTTTCTTCCTCTTCCTCTTCCTCAGTGAGATCTTTCCTCTCTTGGGCGGGTCTCTCGTGCAACACGTTCGCCACTAGGGGGCTCCTCTCGAGTATTCCACCGGTAAGATATACTTACCTCCTTTTCCAACCGATATCGCGACGTGTGTAGGGAACACCTGGTGCGAATTTGGACCACCTTGTTTTCTAACCAGTGCATCAAAAAATGGCCATCGGCTATCTTGAATTTGGTTTTAATTCGTTTGGATTTGTTCGGGTTGGGCAATTGGGCTGTACACAAAAAATGGTTGGCACTGGGCCAAGTCCGTACTCGGTCCGATACAATTATCATCGATTCAACATAGGTGACGGAAATTTCGTTGACGATTCAGTGGAGATTACGACCATGAAATTGGGTCAAAAGCGCGGTTCGAATAAGCGCAGATTCAATACTCGAAAGATTGGTAATCGATATCGGTAGCGAAACTCTCTATTTGGATTATTTGCTCCGGAATTGAAACAGGTGCGTCTCTGGTACGTTATCATCGCGAAACTTGTATTCGTCGAGTATTAATTCATCGAGACCCAGGTTCAGCCATGTGTGCAGCACGTGCCGCGGAACTTATTCTCATTATTTTTCCTTCGTATTAAAGAGTCGTTCGGACGCACGGAACTATATCGTAGATTGCCTTAGCGTTACGTCCCAGATATCGCATTGATGGCCTGCCCTCGTATCCCAACAAGCTCCAAGATTTTATCGCGCGAACTCGAGAAAATTCACGATCCAGAAACGGTAAATTTTCTTGGAGTGTGTATCGTTATGATTTTCTCAGTTGGTTGGTGGGGTACTCTTAGCAGTTCGGAAGAATAGGTGATTCTGGTTTTGAAAAAAATCAGCTCTTCGAAAACGATGTTGAGAAAAGGTTTTTGTCGATTATTAAATTTTCGAGGGGCAAATAAGAATTGGTACTAATTTCTCTTATCACGATATTCTCAGCGAGCGAGGGATGGGTGGTAAATGAAAATAAGAAAAACAGTGAGTACTCTATTTGCATAACGACCCTGACTTTCGAACCGTTTGATAAGTTATCCCGATAAAGACGCGGGACACATCCCTCCGTCTCGTAATCTCTGGCTTCCGCGCTATCCCTCTCTTTCTCTTTGGTTATTTTCCTTTTGTACATTTTTTGGAGTAACGGAGGGAGGGAGAGAAATCTCCGTGCCGAATGCAACGTTCACATACAGATATGATGTATAACTCGTCCGTGCCTCGGGTGGAAGTGGATTACGAGCCCCCCCCAACCCCCCTCGCCCTCCAGAGAGGGCATCCATTTTATTTTTCCGTCTAGTGCATTCTCCACCATGTACTTTTCTTATCGGCCCTCAGAGCGTTTATATACGCGCCGAGATCCTCGAGACTATCAGCTCGACCTATGGGCTACTTCTTGCCGGGTATGCGCGCGCAATCCTGCGGGAAAAAAAAAACTTACCGATCGTTCTTACGAATCGGGGTGGAAGCGAATACTCGTTCCTCCTCTGCGAATCGAATAACAGAATAATTAACGTAATTGCCTTTCGGAGAAGCAAGCAGCGATCATTTTTAACGAACGATTCCCCGACGTACGAATAAAATTTGCAAGCGCGCTCGCAAATAAGATTATCGCTTTACGACGATAATTGGAAAGTTGGAAAATTCGATGCGATCCTCGAACATTTTTTTTTACTCGATTGTTTTTATTTTTTATCACATTTTTTATCGATTTTTTTTTAATGGAGAAAGGAAGGAGAGAGAGGAGCTAAGTCATTTCTCACACATGGATGTATTCGTATACAGGGTGTCCCACGTAAGATAGTCATCCGTGAAAGGAAGTTGAAGGGATATGTCTACAGGGTGAAATGGGACACCCTGTAGACATATCGACTCCATTAATTTTTCGCCGATCCGATTTCTCATTCGTTACGCCACGAACAGACCACATCCCGGAGCCGCATATACGTCGCGTGCGCGCGTGTCTTTTCGTTTCATCTTGCGTACCGTGGCGTGCGAGAAGGGAAGTTTTACCGCCCTCCCCCGGCCTCTCTCCTCTTCGTCTACTCTTCCGTCTCTCTAATTCCAAAAACAAAACGAAGAATTTCCTCTTTCGCATTTTCCCAAGAGATTTAGCCGTGTAAGTTGGTCGGGTCTCGGTTGGCTCGACGCGTCGATTAATCCGCCGGACGAAGATTCACGAGTACCAGCGATTTATCGCGACAATTAATAGGGGCTGGGGTTCGATGATAAACAAACAGGAAGTCAAAAGCGCTCTGCGATAGAGAGAGAGAGGCAGAGAGAGAGGGAGAGCGGAAGAGAGAGGGAGAGGCGAGAGACAACACCCATGTCGCTCGTACGTATCTAGCTCGTCGTTGTTCTCTGTCTCGTACCTTAAAATAAATTACTCTGTTCTCGATTCCATAATACAAGAGGGCTGCATGTACCGATATTTATGGGTAGGAGCTCAGTGCGGGATACCTGTGTGATTCCCGACGCGGTTTCTTGCGCGGAGTAATAGTTTTTTTTTTAACGAAGGAATTTCAAAAATGTTGCAAAGGTTATAAGAAAAATGAGTAAAATGTATCGACGGTTTTATCGAAACGAACATCGGGTAAAAATGGTAAATGATTCGTAACAATTTTTATTAATGATAATTTAAAAATGAGGATTCGTTATATATGAAGGATTATTTCAACGGGTTCAATTGCACGAAGTACAAAAACAATTTTTACTTTTGCGAGAAAAATCGTCTCGATAAAGCTTGAAGATTTTTGTTAATCGATAAAACTGCGAAGAGGGAATCTGCACACTTTGTTCCGCTGGAAGTTGGACTATCGAGGAAAGTTCAACTTGACGCTCACGAGGGAACTCCGGGATCGTAGAGAGGCGCATTAATAACTTGCTTTATCGGTCGATAAAGTGTTCTATCGGTTCGAAGATTTACGGTCGATTTATATGGACCGGTATCATACGACGTCTCACGCACGGTAGAACCAGAGACGCGTTAAGATAAAGAGAGACAGAGAGATAGAGAGAGGTCTGTACGAAGAGAGAAATCGGTAGAGAGAACAGAAACTCCGGGGAGTTCATCCCCGGACTTCAGGAGCTACGAGGAGCACACACTTGTCTTCCCTTTTATCCCTTCCTTACTGCTCACGCTCCTCCGTGTATTGGCGCGGAGAAACGCGTGTCCATATATTTCCGTCTCGTACACGTCGCGATCCCGCCCGATGCACGTGTATTGCCCCTGGCTTCATCCGCAGACTGATCCTCCTCTTCTGGCCCGTGTGTTACATATGACGCGAGCTCCCTCGTTCGCCCGTTCTACTCCCAAGATTTACGTACAATACGAGTACGTGACCATTGCTGGATGAAACAAGTAGGGAGAGAGGGAGGGAAAAAAATACCGAGATAAACGATTAGTTCGAGCACTTTATTGATAGTCTCGTGATTAAAAAAATACGTATCGAATTCCATTGGAAATCGAAGAAAAACAATTATTATAGAATATTTCGTAAGTTAGGTTAGGATTTGTTGGGTATACTCGAAAGAGGTCATTTTTGGGTGGATAAAAAAATTGGTGCACGAACTGGGGGACTAGTTTTTATTAAAAACGTAAAAACAATATTTTATTTAGCTTTATCTCTTATCGAAGTCTTGCAATTTCACCTAATCCTAATTACGCGTGAGTAACGAGGGACGTGGAAAACATTGAACAAGGTGCACGAGAAAAATCATACGAGTTATTCTGACGTTTATTTAATGTATTTATTGTCAACGATTTACGTTGCGCGTTATGGAATATTATCAGAATTTCATCGTAAATACGTTTGCGAAAGAAAAACGATATCAAGATCAATCAGGCCTGGTACATAGACAGGTTGTAAGTGCCCTCGTTTGTCGTTTATCGAAAAATGCTTCGGAGAGAATACAAACATATTTCCTAATTTGCATGGTCGTGCATCAGTGATAATTTTTCAAATTACATTTTAGCAAATTAATGATTAATTATAGTTCGATGATTAATTATAGATAAATCTTCGATTAATTGGTTCCTAATCGATATTTTTCCTCGTATCCGAGGAAAATCAAAATACTCCGCATTTGAGCCCTAAAATCATGACTTCCTTTATTTAACTTTTCTCGACTAGTTGATTATTGATATTCGTTATTCCATAAATCACTATGAGTCTTCGTCGAGTCTTTTTTTGTTGTGTAGAATAATCGTGGAATATGCAAAGCCGTCATACCTCCGATGGATTTATACGAAGCGGTAAAGGCGAGCCCAGAAGGTGCGAGAATCGTCCGTGGCGTGCGAGGCCCGTTTATCACGGGAACACAAACGAGATTGTCACCTGTGCGAGTTTTCCACCTCCTCTTTTACTCTGGGCCCCTTGTACCGACGATCTTTCGTGCGTGGCTTGCGTGTTTCCTCCTCGTCCACTCTCTCTCCCCCGTGAGTACGCCCGAAGGCGCCTCAACCTCCGTCCTTTTTCCCAACACGAACCGCAACGCCGAGCCTTGACTTTCCAACTACGCACGAACGCGCCCTCTCTCTACCCCAAAGCGCGACTAGCCTCGGTTATCCTGCGGTTTTAAACCGACTCATAATCACCCCCTTTTTTTCTTCGTCTCTTTCGATCACTTCGGATCTCAAAATATTCATTCGGATCAGCAATATTAAATAAATCCCTTTCGAAAAATGATTTTTGATTTTTAAAAATCAAGATTGACGATAGATCTGATTGTCTGGATCTTCCAATATGACGATCAGGTCGACCATCAAGAAACCTACTTTTTCAATAAACGATGTTTATTCTTAGATCATAAAAATGATAAAAAATGGTAAACGTTTGGCTTAAAAAAAAATCCAGGACTAGGTCTAAAAAAACGATATCCAAGCTCAAACGAGCTATTTTGAGATTACCAAAAAGCATCCTTTGAAAAAATATATTAAAAAAAAAACTATAAATACTTGAATAGAAAAATACGTTATTGAAAATATGCACACGCGCGAAATGTGAATCAGTATTTTTGTTTTTTTTTTTCGACCGTCCAGTAATTTACTAGGGTTTACGCGGCTGGAGAACATTGCAGAGTGCGGCCAATTAGCTTCATGGTGAAACAGTACAGCGCATTGTTTGGAGTAGCGTTCGTTAAAACGAACGAGACGCACCGTCACGAGCGGCCAAAGAGGATAGCGAAGGGGGCACGGGGCCGGGGGGGGGGGGGCCTCACAGGTTATCATTTTGCCACTGCAATGAGTGCATCTGCGGCTGCACTTACGCGAACTGCATACAGGCTCTTGACCGCGCATGCGCGTTACGTACCTCCTGTCCCCCGATCCTCCGGCTGCATTTTATAATCATCAATCTCATTGATATCTGTGATTTGCAACTTTTCGCGTGCGCAATAAATGAATCGGCGCGATTCCTCGAGTCGAACCGTTTAATTTTGTGCATTTTTCTCATCCTCGATCCAGTGCCGTTGAATTGCCGTCGTTCAACGACGAATCTGCTTTTTCTCCAAACTGAATCACAAAATCAATTGATTTTCAATCGATTGCTTTTTATCGTTAATAGAATTTGAAAGAACTGATAAAACTGTTCTTTTTTTTTTATGAATAAAATTGAAAACTTTATTAAACCAGATTCTGCTCTTAAAGTTAAATTGGGAAAGCCAGGAAATCGATTTTTATCCCTTACCAAATTGGAGTTTGGATAAAATGGCTTTTTATCATTAATAAAATTAAGTAATCAATAAACCTGCTCTCTATCACGATTAAAATTTAAAAATTCATGAAGCTGCGTATCGTCGATGAAATGTTCACGATCATTCTAATAATCAATCAATCTTTACCCATCGATAATGGGGTATTGAATAAAACCCCGTCAATTTGATTACAAAAAAAAAAAAGAATTTCTTTTCGTACGCTCGTTGTGTTCTCAGCGTATAACTCGAGAACTTAAACGCAGTCCCTTCAAATTTGTACGGCTCGCGAGGCCCGCCGATAAATGTATTTCAACCCAACGAAAATTGTTTTCCTCCATGAATCATCGTTTCTCGATCCATAAAACATTCTTTCAATCTTCCTTCTCTCGGGACTTGAATTTCTCGATCCAAAAAAAAAAAAAACAAGTTTGTAAAAAGCCTCGTATTTTCTGCGTCCGGGTACACACGAGGATCACAGGAATCATTCGAGCAAAAGGATTTAAAAACCGGCCTCCGATAAATCAGGGATATTATCGACTGGGTATAATATCTGGATTATTGGATCGAGCTCGTTCACTCGCCCCCTCCCTCCTTCCGCCCTTCGATTCCACTCTGCCTGCCTCTTGGTTCGTCTCGAGCCCGTTGGCTTCGCGGGTCGCGGTGGATCGAAAGTGCGGCTCGTTATAAAATGATGAGAGGCACGCTCTCACGCGAAGATGAGCGAGGAGGGGGGAGGAGGAGGAGGAGGTTTTGCGGAGGCAAAGTTGGAGACCGCGAGGGACGAGTAACAGAGGAGAAAGAGGGATGACTGTTCTTCTCTCGTATACAGAGTCCGTTAACGAACCAGAGCGCGTCGTATTGTCGCAAATTGTCCCCTATTGCATCCGCGAGGTAGAAAGCATAGCGCTAGCCGTTCCACCGCAGATAGATGTACAGAGATAGACGGCGGGGGAGAGGGGGGGGGGGCGATGTGTACAGAAATTTATGACTGGGAGACGAAAGAGCTCGGGGCGACGGGAATTAACTCGACGACTCGTTGGACTTGCGCCTCTACGTATCGTGGAATATGCTAGATGGTTGGGTATGGACATGGAGGACATTGCTGGAACAACGCTGGGTGACGCGGTGCTTGGCACTGTTGTACAAACGTTAGCAGCTGTGTTTCCCAACTATTTAGCGTGCGCCATTGTCGTTAACGGCGCGTTGGTCACTCCGTGATCGCAATGTCCTCCAGCTCCCTCTTTCCCTCTCTTTCTCCCTCTCTCTCTCTCTCTCTCTCTGTGTGTTTCTTTTCCTCTTTGTCCGTTTGCCGGCCACCGGGGTGACTTCCGGTTACGACAGCCCCTTTATTCCTCTAATCTCCATCAAAACTCGTGTCACTCTCGAGCTCGAATGAGAAAGATAAAAACGACTGCCAGGATGCGATCGTTCCGATCCTGCGCTTTGTTTGTCGACAACTTTCCAATTGAGATTTTACGTTCGTACGGGTACGGAAACGCGTTTTCGTCGAGATAAAGAGGTAGATGAAAATTTATTCAGGTGATCGGAAGAAAATCGGGTGCGATCGGTAACTGAAATGCCGATGGGGACTCTCTGTAAAAACCGTCGGTTCGAGATCTCTTTTTTTTCCGCCCTTTATCTCTCTCTCTCGTACTGGTGGGGATTCAAAGTGACACCGGACGTGGATAATAACCCCGGAGCTCTCAATTCCCCCCTCGAGTACAGGACGTACCAAATCGAATGGTTTTTGGAGTCCGGTCGCTTTCTGGAATTCCACACCAATTTTCATAACCTTGCGAAACGAGAATTGCCCGGGTTCCGGAACTCTGGGTTTGAAGTTTCGTAATGGCTTGGAATAATCGCTATTCGAGATTAACGAACGGGGAGAAAGTCCGCGAAATGCGTTTTTCGTCCGAAGGGATTTCAAGGGGATTTTCTAGGGAATTGACAATTGATGATCGTCGATTAACTCGAAGCAAAACGAATGAAGAAAAATAACAATTTTGTGAACGAGAAGCTTTTGTAAATACTGATGACAGCGTTGATTTTTGGTCGTGTTGAATATGAAAGCCAGCGAATCGGAGACGAGAACGGTGATCGTTCAGTTTTGAATGGCCGGTAGACGGGCGAGACGTACCGCCGCGCAATGCTGTACAACCAGCGCTATTATCACGTTGAAGACCAGCGAGGGTACCCCAGTGGCGCGCAATAACCGTGATTGCGGTTTCACGATGACAGGTCGGGTAACGCCGCGTTGCAAATGATTTTCGGATACTTCTCTCTCGTACGTTTCTCCCTCCCCGTTCGCCTTTCTTTTCTCTTTCGAAGGTTCAAGGATACCGGAAACCGATTTCCAGTGCAGCAAAGTCGAGGCGAAACTGCACGACTGTTGGCGATCATTGGAGGTGCGATGGCGTTTATCGAATAGACTGATCAGGCAGCGTTAAAACGGTTCGCAAAAATCCTTGTCAAAAAGCCGGAAGCTTCCAGGGGGGAAGGTCGCTTCCTGTAAAGATATCAAACATCCTTGGCTAGTCACAAGGTCGATCGTCCAGTTATTGGCTTTTTCAGCCGAGAAAATACCACGAGAAACTAAATTTCGAAAGTTTTTGAGGTTACGTCTTCCGGACGTCCTTGAAGAATGTTATAAGGATTTTCGCAAAATTACGGAACGTGGAATATCTTTCGGATTTTTCTTGTCGTCAGTCACGATCGTTTGTACCTTTAACAGGCACTCGGTGTTATTGTCGCCGCAGTCCGTTCGTCCACTCGTAAACGTAATTACAGAAACTTTTATTCCGCTTTCTTTTTTTTCCTCTCCAATTTTTCTCTCTTTTTTTCACGTCCGGTGAAGATGCAACGGTGGACCAATTTGAGGTACGCGATCTTGATGATGCACCTACACAAAGCTCCTCTCTTTCTCCTGGCAAAAGACGCGTCCTGCCCCGCAGTATATATTCCTGTTACTTTTTACGAGCTTGGCCTTTCTCTGTCACGGTATGTGAAGTTTATTGGGAAACCGGACGAGTCACCGGCGTGTCGTACTTCGGGGACTGCGAATGGAGCAGGGAAACCTCTTGGCGATGTACGGGACCTATAGATACATATATACCCAGTACACTTTGCGAAACACGTGGAAACGAATCCGAGTACACCTGTAACTTGTTTATAAGAGGGCGTGAGCTGTTTCTCATTTATTTACGAGATACTCATCCCGTGCTATACGACACTGGACCACACTATCCAGAGCTCGTCTTCGATATAATCTCGTTAGGGGATCGAGAACCTTGCTGGTTTTTCTATAACAGCGAAATTGCCTCTAAAAGATATTGCGAAGAAATGTTGAAAAAGTATTTCTCAAATTCGTTAAATTGTCACGTGCGCAACAGCGATCCCGGCTTTTCGTTTTCTTCGTCTATCCTTACCGATCATGTTCGAGATCGTTTCGCGACGATCGTTTCAGCCTAGATTCGAATAATTCCGATGTAAATCTCCAGCGCGGAAAACGACGAAGTGTAAGAGAGGCAGAGAGACGGAGAACGATGGAGACACGATCGGTACTTTTTTTTTGAGTATCGGATAATGTATCTCAGTACCAGAAAATAATATATAATCCTTGGGCTACCAGGAGATGCTGTAGGAAGATGGGAGGGGGAGGTCTGAACCGATCGAGGACTACGGTACGTCAGCCTTGAAAATATTGATGTAAGAAACGTTTCATCATCATTTTCAGAGAGAAATAGGGATAAACGGATCGGTAGAGTTAAAAACGTAAATAATCGATACGAGATCGCAGTAACATGTCGACGATGATCCTAGCCGCCTCCTATCGAAAATTCATATCAGCTAACAGGATTTTCGTCCGCGTCGCGACTCCGCATCGACAAACACACATACACACGTATTCCGAGTTTGTCTTAAAATCGATTCTATGCTGGTTGGACGTACGTAAACGCGCGTATACTCGTAACACGATACTTATCTGTTTCTCCCTCATTGCGGGGATGATGGTTCGACCCTCTCTCTCGCTCTCTCTTGGAAAGAGTCTCCGAAAGAATCCTCTCGCGACACGAGGCCAAAAAAAAGAAATGACGGTTTATCGCGATCCTCCGTGAACGAAAGGACGCAAGTAACGCGCGATTTGAAAGATCGAGTTGGGCGAATTCAGCCTTTTCGATCGCTGGTAAAGTCCGCGGAAAGATGGAAGGGTCACTCGTTCGCGGCTCGTGTGTAGAGGCTATCGTTATACGCGGGGGTAATCATTTTACAACCTCCCGTATAATCTCCTTTCGCGTACGCGCTGCTATATAATAACGATAAACAAGCTCTGTATCAGCCTCCACCCATATATATATATGTGTGTGTGTGTGTGTGTACAAGCCTATATTGTAATACAGTAAATAACTCGAGAGTATGGATACCGACGTCCAGCCTCGTCGTACAATGTAAAATCTTTATACACACGCATTAAATACCGTCCTGTTCATAAATGATACGCGCCAATGTGCACCAATCTTGGGAAAAACGTCTTTTTAGACTTTTTTTTGTCTTTTTGGAACGTTCCACTTCGTGGATTATCTTTGAAGTGAATAATACAGTAATGTCGTGTAAGTTATTGCAACTAGCTTATGACCAAAAGAGGTTAACGTGCGAACCCCGATAAGCTCAAAATCCACGTCAATTTTCAAAATTTCGAGGCTCATTCTGGAAGGGTGATTCGTTAGGTCCTTCTAACAATTGGACGGCAAGAAAGTCGCTTTTCATTTAATTTCATATCGTCGTGGCAAGTTTGAGCTTTTGTTTTATTGAAGTAGTTTTTTGATAAATAAATACCTATATTGGAACTTCAGCGGAAAAATAAAAAAATAATCTATAGTATTTTTTATTTACCGGAAAGAGTGTTTGTGTCTTGTACAATAAGTGTTCAAATGCACATTTAATTCTTTTTTGGTTTATGCAAAAATTATTTTAAAAAATTGGAAGAGCTGTGAATAAGAACGGATTTGCAATTGAGCTAGTGTACAAACCTATAGGAATAACGTCACAGCGGAATATCATTGATATTTTATTGAGGGTGGTTTACTCTCGTGCAAAACTGCAAAGTAAATACGCGAGAAGGAGAGGTGGAGCGAAATCGCGGATAATGGAATAAGCGCGAGATGAAATCGCCGATCGTGTACACGCAGAAATGGTCTCTCCGGATACACGAGAGGTTAGAGAGCGAGAGAGTGAGTTGCGTGGAGAGGAAACTGCGATATACGCCGCGCGCTCGAGTTCGCCGGGAAACGGCAGGTGGATGAGAAATATCGAGAGTTTCAAGCTCTTCATTACGTCTATTACCTACCTACCATAAATTCCGTTTATCCACTTTAAAATGCATCTGTTATATTCTTTTTTTTTTCGATGAAAAGATACTACGAAAAAACGTTATTTTTTTACTTTTTTGCATTGAGAATTTAATTATTTTCTTACAGCCGAACTTTTTTTCGAACACTTCTTAAAAAACCAGGAGAAAAAAACTTGTGATTCGTCATTCATGAATCGTTAATATAAAATCGATGTCTTTTATTGAAATCATTTTTGAACGATCCTCCAATAGGATACAACATAATAATTTCAATATAATTATATAATAACAATAATGTACGAATAGGCAATGGAAAAATTCATTTTAGAAGATTCTCAGTAATTATTAAAAATTGTTTAGATATAAAATGTATTTAAAAAAAGCGTGTTTAATGTTAAAAAAAAAGATCCGAGTATATCTCACGGTAATTGCAGGAAACGAAAAGTTGGGTCAATTTGCTAGGAAACGCAACGAGTGTTTAGGAGTACACATAAAAGAATAAATATCTCGAGGCCCCCCCGGCCTCGAACGAAACGAACGAGAGGCTTCGTCTGTCACATTGTACTTCTCTCTTTCTCTTTTTTTCCCTCTTGATCTCTGATCATCGATCGTTCGTGGCCTCGAGGTTCACTCTGGTAATACCGATTATTGTTTATCGCTCGTCAAACGAATTATCGGAGGTCTCGTTGTCCAATGAAGAAAACCGGCTCGCAGTTTTAATAATTCTCCGATCGATGAGAAACTCTCGCGCCATCGAATATCGAGCGAATACTTCCGTGCTTTTGCGGAAAGACGGTTCTTCAGTGTCGCGTTCCCGTTGTCCGATCTTCGCTCGTTACGGTTGGCCTTGTCCGCCAGTTGTGCTCCTTTTATTCCGCGATAATAATCACCCGACATAAAACAATTAACTTCCAGGAGAACGAGAAAAATCGGTAAAACGGTACACCATCTTTGCCTCAGGGGTGAACATTGATCGAACAATTTCGAGCCAACGATGAATCACCGATCTAACGATCCAATCCTTTGATCGTTTATAACGTTTTTGTCGATCCGTTCGTTTCGTCGTTCAACTGTGTTTTCACCAAAAAAACAAAAGAAATTTCGGCTAGATTGTTATACGATCGAAAAGCGTGAGAAAGTATCGATCGATTCTCGATATGTTTGCTTGTATAATTATATATGGATCGTTGAGAGACCGCGTCTGCGGTTTTATCTCACCCCAGGCTCTCTCACCGATTTTGCTTCGTTTCCCTTCAAACGATTCAGCATCACTGAAGAAAAAACAAATCCAAGTCCAACAAACGATAAAAAGAAGCTCAAGGATTTCCTCGAAATTGTTCTGGTGTCGGCGAGGCCTCAAGACCCGGAGAAATCGTCGTGTCAAAATAATCGATACACGATTGAGATCGGTTACCGATTCGAGACACTCTTCGTTCGAAAACTTGGACGAGGGGCATTTCGATCGGTCGAGTGACGATGCCTTCGTTCGATCACGAGTATCAAAGAACGCCACCGTTCGGATGGCAATTCACGAAAGTACGCGTTAATTCAATCCTTTCTATTTTCGTATATCTGTATACACACGGATATTTTTTTCCCTCCTGTCGCTCATTGTTCACTAATCGATTTCAGAAATCCATTGAGAGGTACTAACTTTTATGTATCTCTTTTCTCCGTCTTTCCTTTCCGTGCACATAAATCCTTAAAGGCTTACATATCGGGTGACTCGAAGGGAAATTCTCGATGTCTCGTATCTATCGATATATTTTCTTTCCTTTTTGAAAAAAAGATGAAAACAAATGGATTTGTAGTTTTAGTAATTCTGCTTTAATACATTTATGTGATTTTCTTTTTTTTACTTTTCGTTTCCTGCATCTTTCAGTAAAGTAACAAAATTTGTTTCGTCTCTCACGTTCTTATTTTCGTTTTTTTGTACCTTTCCAGTTTTCTCTGTTTCTCTTTTTCCCGTTTTCTTCAATTCCCGTATAGTTGAGTGAAGAAAAGGATGCATAAGCTACACGGGGCTGATTCCTTTCAAACGTGACTTTTCACAGGCCACCCTGTATAAATATAAACATAGTTTGAAGGGGGAAAATTATATTGTACGTGGCGTGGCGCAAGAGAGAGAGCGAGAGAGACGAAGAGAAAAGAAAGAGAAAGAGATGGAAGCGAGAGCACGATCGTTGGTGAGTTCGTTCGCGGTTCGTAAAACCCAGTAGCTATGGCATTATACTAATGCACCACCGGTGCCTAATGTGGCTGCGCCAATCGTTCGAGCGTCTTGCTACGAGTCTAGCCGCACGCACACGCACGCTCGGCAACGATTCAGCCACGAGTCGAAAAGGCTAAACTATCTATTAGCATAAACGGTTTATTTAGTCTGCCGGGAAGACGACTGGGTCGCGCTTTTTCGTTAGCGGGAGAAAACCCACGACCGTCATCAATGACGTGTGCCAATGTGGGCTCAACAATTTGTACCCAAACGAGGTTCGTTCTCGTCTAGGACAGTTGAATTCCGCGCTTCGTTGCCTTCGAAGTAACCGCTCAATCGAAAGCGCAGCTTCAATCTTGAGCCGCTCCAAGAGAATCGGAAATGTGACGTCACGTGCTAAATCAATTGGCAATCGGTTAAGGTTGATCCTGGAACATCCCCAATGAGAACAGAGATTCGGTCATCGGCCCGTCCAATCGGCGTTAAAACCCCAAACCGTTGAACCTTGAAGGAAGCGCGACCGGAAGCGTGGAAAGTGGCGATGAACGGTGTTCATCGAAGCGTCCCGGAATTCCGTAGGAGATCCCGGAAAGAACGGATTACGATTGGGACCAGTGAGAAAATAAGATAAAAATCGTAGTCTCCGGGCCCAGTAGAACGAACGAAGCGTGACTTTGGACCGAATAGCCCTTCATCCGTTAAAAAGTAACGTTGGCACTGCCTGGAGTTCGAAGAGACCGACAGGTGGTCAATGAAATAATTAAGATGGAAGCTCGAGAGGAATCTTCGTTGTTCACCGTTATACTCGAGGTTCCATATAACCCGGGAGCATCCTATTTCCGTCGGGTGTGCAATCCTTTACCGCGAGGTCGATAAGCGGTGAACCCCCAAGGGGGCCTCTCTATCGTCCTGGAATCAGCATCTTCGCGAAGTTATTTCGTTCCTTTTTGTTTTTTTAACTTTTTTCTCCTCATCCACTCGGTTCGAAGTGGATGTACGTAGAGGGATGTACGTACACGTACCGTACACCTCGTTGCGCACACTCGTATACTCTTGCTCCGCGTATACGCCACTTATACTCGTCGCGATATCGCGTTACTCGCAATTTTCCGGGAGTGCTGTCGGGTGGCGTATGTGCCCCGCGTACGTGTGTGGATGCGGACGTCTACGACTATGTATATAGATATAGATATTTAGCGAGAAGAGAAGTTTGCTGCTCCTGGCTAGACATCGGGCGGGGTCCGTCCAGGACGCACCTAGGTAGCATTAGCAGCCGCGCTCTTGGGCTTCCCCTCGTGGTGCTCTTGTTTGCGAGACGTTAATGCAGAGACGGGGATATTATATCGTGTAGCGGAATGCTGAGGATTCTACGGAATAAGCCGGGGCAGTTGATGCGGACGCGTTTTATATGGCCGCTGGCCGTTTTTTCTGCGCATGCCTGTGCGCCGGGGGAAAGACAGATGAGGATTCAAAGGGAAAGAGAGAGGTAGGTATATAAGGTATCCAGCATCACACGACACGCTGAGGAAGCTGAAGAGACTCCTCGCTCGGTGCCGGAGGCCATGCCAGCGGATGTTGATGCGCCACGGTTGATCAGCCTCCCTTCGTCCGCAATATCCTTGAGCGCACATGTACACAGCTTTTCCCCACACACGCCCGTGTCCTCTCGCGTTACTCCGACGACGCGAGAGAAATCCCTCTTCCTCGTTTCTGTCCATTGGGTGAGTTCGTCGTTTTATCACTCCTAAGAGGACCCAACGAGCCGAAGGAACCGCGATTGACCTTGCCCAAGGTCATCAAGGATGGCGCATTACATTGACCTTTTCGGGGTCCGTTCGATCGGCTTATCCGACGACCCAACTGTTCTCGCAGAAACCCAATGTGCTCTCGTCATCTCTAGCTTCGAAATGGTGATTAGAAAAATATAGCTTTCGATCAATACGACCGATCGGAAATCATCGGAACGCCCACTTTGTTTCTCACTGACTACCGACCGAGGTGAATGACTCTCGAATTTTCTCATCGATGAAGACTCGGCAGGTGCACGCCCAATTTCGAGAAGCCCTTCCGGAGAGGCGTTTCTCGTCCCGATCGTCTCGAAGAACGTTTACCGATTACCCTGGGTCAGGGTTTTCGCCTCCAGGCTGCGGACCCAATTTCGTATCTCTTCGCTCGAGAACTACTCTCGATCTTATGATTCTATATACGTAAACTCTCGATCTCTCTTCCTCTCTCTCGTTCTTTCTCCTCGGCCCCCTCGAAGTCCTTCGTTCTTCGCACCCGAACGAGTTAACGGCTCCTTCGAGAAGCGATCTCTGATCACCCGAGGGAGGAACCCGGACGAGGAAAGAATAATGACCAGGCTTCGAGAAAGAGAGAGAGAGGGAGAGAGAGAGAGCAAAGGAGAAACGGTAAGACACGCGATGGTGAAAGCGGATAATTGCATAATCAAATTCAATTAGCACGCACGAAAGTCCGGTCCCGCTTAATCTCGATACGTTAGTTCACTACTGTATGCGCGAGTGGGCATATACGTGCATATATACACAGGGTGGCCCGAAAAGTGATAGCCGAATTGATCAGTCGGGTACCTGGTATCAATACTGACCCAAAGCAGTCTCATTTATTTTCCTTTCCTTTATTTATATAATATTCTTTAAACGTCCTGAACTTTTAGGGAAAATAGTTTTTTTTTTAACTACTCTTTCGTCGTTAGATACTTCTTAGGTTTTTTTAGTTACATCATCAATGTGAAGTATTAGGGAGTAACTTGGCAGTTTCGAGAAGTTTGGACTAAAAAAAAATGGCAATGTAAATAACTTGCAATTATTTGAGAAAACGTCGGAAAGGGATTCGCATAAGCGATCGCAGGATAAATAATATTAAATCGTACACAGTTGGCGTCGACGGCCGAGTCTGTACGTTGATCCACTTTTCTCAAGTCCTAATGAGATCCACCGTTCCAAAGGATTATTAAAATCGCGAATACGCCACTTTGCCATTCCACGGTTGATTATCATGCATCCACGTCTATATAATCGGATTTCACGAGGGAAACTATTAAAAACTAATTCTCTTTCGGACAGTGAGGAGCAGCAGGAGGATCGTCGGAGGAGCGTTTGCTCTTTTCAACCTCAACGAGGAGTTTCGCGTTATACGATCCCGGGCGAATACCCGTGTGTGCGCGCGCGCGCGCGCCTCTTTCTATTTTATATGTCCCCTGGTAGGAGTTACGGCCTCCATATATTAGGCACAGCGGAATATATAATTATACCGATCATCGCGCAGGATCGAGTTCATCGTTCTCTCCTATGCTCGTTTATCGTCTTTTACGAGATGGGGGCATCACGCCGATAAAGAGCACTATTTCAAAACGATTCCCAACATAATTGCCGTCTATTATGCGAATAAAAATATTAATAATCTTTGCTAAACGATACGTATTCCTTTTTCGCGTGATCCTCGGAGCTTCCTCGTTAATTGTTCACCATTATTTCGCTTGTTCTTCCCGTTTGTTTTTCGCGTCCAGAAACGTTAACGATTATCGGCTTTTCTCGCTCAGAAATATCACTCGTTCCTTGAGCGATTGCTGCGATTTATCGCCCCTGTTTTTTTTTCTTTCTCACAATTGCCAGTGTCCGAGAAATTGATTTTTCTCTTTCGCCGTAGTATCGAAAAATATGGAAATACATTTTCGGCATTAGCTCTTCGACGATTCTAAAGTACAAACGTTACGAGGGTAATTCAATTTTCTCTCATTCACGCGCCGCACGCGGCGGTTGTCGTAATCGCTGTGCAACCGCGTTCGGTATTGCGCGCAAAAATTCCCATATATCAGAACTGGACAGCATTACGATGAGGTACGATTTTATTATATCGTGAAAATTTTAATGCGCCGATTCTCCGATAGACACATTTGTGCTCTTTCTCTAAAGAGAGAGAGAATATATATACATATAGGCAGAGGGTCAAACAAATATTTACACATATACAGTTGACCCTCCGTCTGAGTACTTCTCACACGTATGATCTACATAGTCAAGGATACATGCACAGACACGCGTATAATGAGAGAAGGAGCTTCGCTCTCTTTCCGGGCTGGGCTCCGGGGAGCAAACTCCCGTGGAGAGTTGCAGCTACGATGCCGCGCCTACGTCGAGGCGGATGTGGCTCCTCTATCCGTTCCCGTTCGAGAATCCAGTTGTGGTCTGGCTTGTTCCAAGTTTCCACTCTCCATCGCTCTCTCCGTCTACCTCTTCCTTTGCTTCGACTTATCCTCGGGATAGATACGCAGCGTCCCATTTTAGCCCCCGATAATTTATTCGAGCGCCGATCGTTCATATTTGACACTAGGAAGGTGAGAAACGACACTGCCGAAGAAAAATGATTGATTATTGGCTAAAGAGGAAAAACGAGGATATTAATCTCGGTTGTAGAAAACTGTAAATATCTCACGAGTTTTTCCTTTTGTACGCTTCAAGTTCGAGGACTGATTCGTAGTTTTCGTAAGTTTTGAGCTTGGTCGCTCCATTGAAAAACAAGGCTGTTTATCGAAACTTTTCATCGTGAAATTCCAATGAATTCATTGAATTCTCCAAATGTCAAAATCAACCAGAACCCACTGGTTAAAACTGAGCAAAAGTTGAGTACGGAAACGACCGATATGGCGCTAAGGAAAATCAAGATGCGGAGAATGTGGGTAACGGTCGATATTCATGATCTATCCCTCTCCCCATCCCACCCCCTTCTCACTTGTCGAGTGGAAAAGAGAGGAAAGGACTTTGCTCTCTCTTTCTCTCTCCGGTAAATGCTGAAGCAAGCCGAGAGCCAAATGCATCTGGCGTATGTAAATAAGCCGGTCTAAGTGCGCGACGGGAGCGCCTCGTTTCTGTTATTAGTGGCATTTCACGAAGTTAAAAAAAAAATCAGACTGGCAGAAATGAAATGGCGTGTCCCGCTGGCAGGACGTCGCGATTTTTGTGGAAGGAGCAGGGGAAGGGGAAATTGCATTCGGTTCTCGAGAGACTGCATCAACACACGCGCGACTCCTGACGAGTACGAACCTCCAACGGATTCCTGAGCTGGTGTACGCCAAGAGGCAAACGTAGCCGAGTTGCGTATTCGTCTTGTGGCACAGAGACACAGTGCCCCGGCTACAGCGATGAGAACACCACCGGCTTAACGAGCTGTCCGTTGTCGTCGTCGTCGTCGTCGTCGTCGCGTAACTCGCCACTCTCGCTTCGATAAGCTCCGCAACCGTCCGCGAAGACGAGAAGACTTTATATTCGTACGAGCGTGTATTAAATCCCTCCACGCACTGAAAACCGAATGTACGGTTGCGTTATTCACCCACGGTGGAAAAGCTCATTCATTATTGAGTTTCCTTCGTTATTCATTTTTCTGATCCTTTTTTTTAATTCGTTTCAATGAAGGTTGACGTTTTCATTGATCGATGCTGGATAGTTGAATGTTGGGTGTATAATTGACGAGATTAATAGTATTCATAATAAATAGTAATAATAATAATAATAATATAAAAATTAATATTTGAGGATAATTTTGTACGCTGTTTACACCCCTGAAACATTTTATCCCCGAGCTATGGTTGTGTTAATGTTTCTTTCTTATTTACAATAAATGTGCGAGTGGGTACTGTGTAAATTTTAACGTCGAGTATTGGGAGTACGTAGATTAAGAGCTCGGTGAGTTATCTGTACGATGTTTGATGACGGTTGGGACGGCGGACGTATTTATCTGGATCGAAGGCCTCTTCGCAACGGAGGCGTTCGCGAGCGAATTGTGCATAAATAATCTTACGTTTCGCACGCTCGCATCCAGGATACGCGGGTCGACGGAACGATCCTTGGACGCTTCGAGTTACATTTGAGGCTGATAAAAAAAAAAAAGAGAGAACTCGCTCCCTCGCTTTCCGTCTTTCCTCTGTCGATGGGTCTCAATCGCGATCGGTACCGCGACGTGATTTGAATTTCCTCTCTAACCGGTGTTCTCCTCACCTCGAGAAAAGTTGAACGTCAACGTCACCCGCGCATGCGCGGACACGAGAATCGTGTTTAGCCAACTCCAGTGATCACTGGATAAACCGTGTCGCGTCGTTTCGCGCTGGGAATTTATCAATCTCGGTTAACGTTATTAATGACGCTTGAGAATTATCGCGCTTATGTCCTCATCCAGACTCGTCACACAGCACCCGTTCGCGCCTCATCGAAGAATGCTGCACTTTTTTTTTCCCCTCCCACTTTTATTAGACGTCGACACGAAAGTCGAGATAAACTTATCGTAGGACTTGGCAATGCAAACATGCTAATCGTGGCGAGATTCACACGCTCCACATATATATCGAAGCGTTCGTACTCATGAGAACTCGATGAGGAATATTACGGTTTGATAGCTTACGCGTATTTGTGATCGATCAGTTTTTGGATCTCTTCAACATTAAGAGATCCAAAAAAGAGATTTTTTTAAAAATAAAAATCATGTTTTAGCAGGAATACAAACATTTTCGAGAAAAAGAATCCTTAATCAATTTTTTTTTTCGTGACTGCAAAAATGCAAAATTTTCTCAATTTGACGAAACACAATATTGCGTTGATTCCTCGTTGAAAAGACATCTATCGGGATACAGTTGTTTATCGTCAGATCTTAGCGTACTCGGCGGCAAATTGGCAGAATAAATAGTGACGGGAATTGAACGCGGGTGCTCGATCACCACGTTTCGTACTTTATACTCGTAATAATGATAATAATGATAAGAGCAATAATAATAGATACATATATAGATAAATTTGTGGTCAAGATCTCGAGACGTCGCAGCGTCTCGCGCGCCGGTTTACAATTCGAGCGCGAATCGAACAGCACAGTCGTACGAGTATTACGATCGCGCGAGATCTCGTTCGGCGAGCTCACTGGAAAATATAAAGGTACGCTGTTCTCGCGGGGAGACTGCTCGCGCGCGGAGTAATCGATCGTTTGATTGCTATCACTCCGCTATACTTATTATCGGACCCAATTTTCTCTCTAACGCTAATACGGTTTTTTTTTTTATTGTTGCTCCGACAATTGTAGTTATTTGTCGTTGTGCACCTCTTTTTTCCACATTATTCGTCGCGTGTATGAAGTGTAAAAGGTACGTTAATAAGTATACGTATTTTCCGTCGGTGCGGGCACACACGCGGATCGTGCCAGATAGATGTAATTTTTGTTGCGCGACCAGTAGCACCGATGTAATCGTGGCTGCTTCGATTAAACAACAAAAAATTATCTGTCAAATGAAAAACGTATCGTAGAAGACCACATTTTTTTGTAATTCAGATTCTGCTTCGACTCCTTCATTGTTCATTCTCGTAAAAAAACGAAAAGGCTAAATTTAATAATAAATAATTAATTACAATAAAATAATAATAATTTAATGAGTCGATCAAATGAATTCAGAAGTAAAAGCAATAAAAACCTTAATAAATTTCGGGATCCCCAAATGTCGTTTAATATATTCGCTTCGTTTATCAATTTAATGGTACAAATTTTCTTTATTTTTGTATCAAACATTAAATCATTCATAATTGTGGAGTCTTCGGGGTCGAATTCCAAGATGATTCGATCTCGGCAAATAGCTGTTGTCGATTACGTATTTGTTGAATTTTCAGGCCGATCGGCAGGGATTTTAGAGATAAGGGAAGCTCTCTGCGGAATTGCCATATATCCAGTATTTCTCACTTTTACCCCGAAGCTTCTCTCATCTCGGGAAGATGACCCGAGGACAAGATTTTCTCAGAAGCGAGAGGAGCTTAGCGCGCTCCTGCAAAATGTAATAGTTGGCCTGCCGGCTGTTCTAGTAATGCTGTGGCAAAGTGTATTAACTTGTACATATATATACACACATCTATATATATATATATAAAGAGAGAGAGAGAGGAGGGTGTGTACACGGGACAGAATCACTGTCGGTCGGCAGAAGGCTCCGCGAGCCATAGTCGGCAATTTCCGTAAATACACACTGAAAACGAACGGCGAACCGTGATCTTTCCTCCCCGAGCTGAAAGATCGTACTTCTCTGGACCGTTTCCCGTATATCGAGCTTGGAAACACAAAGCCCTATCGAGTTATCTCGAGCCGAGGTTTTCGTGACCTTTTAGGTTATCAGGGTGCCGATTTAGATAGGGAATAGCGAGGAACGCGCGCCTACGCCAGGAGACCTCAAGAAAGAGAGGAAAAGATACTTTAATAGTCCCACCTCTGGGGCTGAATAGTGGCAAAGAGAAATCAAAACGAGCAACAACCAGACTCTTCTCGAGGATCGTCAAACGTGTCTTCGGGAATGGTAAGGATCGTTGTTTCCAGCATCGGCACAATTCCCGATACGCCTTTGACTCTCGTCCCGAAGTTATAAAACGGGACAAAACGTCTCGGGGTATATTTGTAACCCTCTGTGAAAGAGCCGCCTCGACTCCTCCTAACCCCCCCTCCCTTACAATCTCTCGTCTTCCTCTATGCACATCGAAAAAGCCTTCGGTCACTGCAAAATCGATTCTCGGGTGAGCACGATTACCGCCTTCCCAACTATTTTGCTCTTAACGTCGCTCTGCCTATTTCTCAAAATCACTCGGTTATCCGTATCCAACGAGACCCCCGAGTTTCCTCGAATCGAATCACGTTTAGCACCGATACCCGTTTTCAATACACCCGATAAATAGACCAGTTGTGTAACGGTCAATCGTGAACGGACGGTCTGTCCGCGGGTGTCGAATCAATCGTTTCGCCAAATGTTTCATCTTCTGAAAATCTGAGTAGTGGAATTTATTGGAAAATGGAAACTGTTTTGTGGTCCCGTTGGAACGTGGTCACGAAAAAATGGTAAAACCAAACACGATTTTTTTTTTTTTCGATAAATTGGAGAACTCGGGAATTCGAGTTTTTGGTTTCAATCGATTGTGAGGAAGGAATGTCAGAAGTGATTGGTCAAAAATCACAGAAAATGTTGCCGGTTGAAAAAATAGCGAACGAGGAGAAACGAAATCGAAAGCATCGTAAAACGGAAAATGAAACTTTCCTACGTTAGTAAAAGTAAGAGGGGGGGGGGGGAGCGTCGCGTTACCAACCGCGAGATCAGGAGAGCTCCGTTCTCGTCTTCGTTTTATTTCTATTTTTTTTTTTTAATGCGAAACGTGTGTTGTTCGAGCGTTAAAGCTCGCAGTCGCGGCACCTCGTTAGTCGGGGCACCTCTTCGGCACTTTGCTATGTACTTACCAGAGAGCAAGCGCTGCCGGTTAAAATACGTTCTGCCTGGTTGGAAATCCACCGAAGAGTGCTCTCGCAAAACGAGAGAGAGGAAGAGAGAGAGAGAGAAAGGGATGGAGTCCTGCTGTTATAACATCGCGATGCTCGGTCGCGGTGCTCCCGGTTCACCTGTGCAGCTTCGTCGATCCATCCACGCGATATTCTCGCCGTTGCTGGAAATTCGATAAATTTCATCGTTCACCTTAAAAATCGTTTATCTTGAAAATCCCTCTCATTCTCCGAGCAGAAATTCGTCGAGGAGTCCCCAGATGACCCAAATAAATCCCTGCTCCGTATTTCTTTGTTGATAAATGTTCTTCAATGACGACCAATTGCTCATCGGATCTTCCCTGATGGCGGATCCCAAAGTGCAACGAAAAGGTAAATCAGCTAGGCTGATGAAACGTCTCGGCGTCGAGGATTACTTTACGTCGAGGTGCAAACTGTCAGCCGGGAAATTCTCGTTACACACACAGGCCTAACTCGTGGGATCGTCCTTGTCTTTGCTCCCGCGGCCCCTATTGTTCGCCTGGAAGAATCCTCCGCGATATAATGCGTTACACTCTCCTCGTTCTTGTTTCTTTTTAACCTCTTTTTTTTTCTTTTCTTATTTTTATTCACATGTGAGCGTATAATCGTACGAAACATCGAAAGTGGTTTAGTTTACCCGCGTGATACCGAGGGAGAAGGAGACTTAGAATTATATGTACCCTCGTTTGATACCACGATGCCCTCGCTAACCCAGAGAACGAAAGTACCATTGTTTGTTATTCGGAACGCCGTCGTCAAGGCGTGATTTTATTACGCGTAACGAAGTAACGCCTTCGTCGCGTTTGATGATGATCGGTAATCGCTGCTTAAAAAAACATTTATTCATATGAAAATATATTTTTTATAATTAAAAATCCAAAATTGCGAGTTCCAACCAGCGAGTATAATTTGGTAAAAAAATATTTTTATTCGTCGAGTGTAAAAAAAAAAACATTGTTCAATTTAAATGATTTGCACAAATCAAGGTAATGTAAAACCCGAAAACTTTCTCTAGCTCCGAGGGAGACGAAAGAGAGAGGGAGAGATCATTTGAAAAAAATGTATCCTTGTATACTCTGGTTTTGTGAGTTTCTCGCGATCTCTCGCGGTCCAAAGGGAAACGCGATCACGAGCGCGGTTTCGGTTCGATTGATCGAGAATGGATTGAGTCATTGAAAAACAAACTGAGACGGGAGAGCAACGTTGAAAAGGGAAATCCATAGCAATCCGCAATCCGTTTTTCCATTATATCGATCTTGTTTTTCATAGGTTTGACCGTTTCCGCCCGTCGTCTCAGTGATTCAGAGCCGTTGCTTTTTTTTTCGATCGACGAGCCGATCCGTACTCTTCGAACTTTTTCCTCCGTCGTTACGATTTTATTCGGTGAAGTTTTTTCCTTTCTTTTTTTTTCAATCGCGAACGATTTTTCGTTGGCTCGTTGAAAAAAAACGCGATAATTCTCGGCGAGATCGTCGCGTTGCAAAAGCAACGGGCGAAGCTCGAATAATGAAGAGAGGAAGCAAAAATGATTTAATCGCAGCGAAGAAAAGGTGGCAACGTTATATGGCGCGTGTGGACGGACAAAAAAAAAAGAATTCAACAAAAAAAAATGAGATAACGAAGAACAAACGACGCGCGCCTCATCACTCGAAAACAATCATAAACTCGGTGGAAGAACAAAATAAAACGAGAAGGAGGAAGAGAGAAATCGTCGTTGCGATGGAAAAGAGCGAGAGAGAATTATCGCGGTTCCAATCGATTTCGCAAGCTTTCCCAAGGCGAAGCCGCGCTTATGACGATGTTGAAAATATGACCGCAACACACTCGCGGATCCTCTACGTGTATCTCGCGTACTTCGCGGACGCGAGGACGAACGCACAGAAAGAAAAAAAAAAAACAAGAACGCACACGTCTTTCGTAATTGTAATTATTTTTCTTTACGGTACCTCGAGAGAATTCTCGAGAGTATTTTACTGATACAGAGTCCCAGTGTTTATTCGTTTTTTTCAGACTACGAATAACCCGGCGGAGGTTCCAATTCAACCCTTTCCCAAAATCTGATATTATTCGCTACTAGGGTTCGAGGGTACAGGGAAACTGGTCAAAACCCATACCGATAGAGTCATTGATTCCAACCGGTATTCCCGTCCCGGAATCGCGAACACGGTGTAAAAAGGGGAAAAGAAAAACGTCCGTTCGTTTTGTTTTGCGTGGCATCGATGATGGGAACTCGCGCCCGGGGATCTGCCTGTTGCACTGATTTTCAAGAGCACCGGAAATTGCCGGAAGTGAGAGGTCGAGGATCGTGGCCATGCAGTCCCCCGGCGCGCGTTGTGTCTGCTCTGTTTGATGAGCCGCTCCGGTAATTCGGCTTACAATTTCGAACGATGAGCACAGAGCCAAAATTAAGAAGGCACAAGCAGATATAGGACGAATTCCGGAAGAGAGTGGTAAAATACCCTCTCCCTTCCCTCTCTTTTCGTTTTTTGTGTACCTATGTATAGGGTAAGTCCGGGGGAGATGGCCGTACGGGAGAGAAGACCAATCGATAAAAATACGACTGTTTACTAACATACGTCTTGATATAAATATAACTAGATACTAACTCACGACCAGCGACAAGACTGTGCGTAATTTGTTTGAGAAAAAAAATCAAAAAGTAAGTAAAATCCACTTGTTTTTTAATACAGTTAGTAAGGCCATCTCCCCCGGACTGACCCTATCGTTTTTTTTTATAGAATAAGAATATATTTTGTATTCCCGCTAATTGGCCAAATCTTCAGATTCCAATCGACGTGATTCTCCGAGCCCCGAAAAATGTCCCTAATTCTCTTACGTTCAAAATCGTACACACAATGAGAGCTGGCTTAACGGAATTATAATAAGTATGCGGGATATGTGAGGAGAGAGGCGTAGCAGGTCGATCCTCAGAGCGGAATTAATGCGGAGGCAAACGGCAGGTCGACCCGGTGATTGCGAGGGCGTCGGGAGTCGTGCGCGGGAAGCCGTCGAGAGGTCAGACGAGGTTGCACCGCCTCGTGCAGTCTACTGTACATATTTCTCTGCACACACACACATGTAGTAACAAAATATACATGGGGTGTGTGCAAACGAGAAGAGAAATGGAATAAGAGCGGTTACAATGCGGTTGCCTATCTTTCTCTCCCACTCTTTTCCAGTGTCCTCCTAGTCTCTCCCGCTCTTTCTAGTCTCTCCACAAAGGCTTCGGAGTCTCGCGTGTGGACATTGCGCACCCTGAAAGGTGCGTAGTCGTACTTTGCGCACACACGGTGGATTAAAGGCGCGCGACTCTGCGCCAAGCCTGGAAAAAAAAAGAGTCGCGGGAGGGGGGGGGGCGGGGAGCGCGCGTGCTTGCCACCTCCATGCACCGATGCATCTAATTGCAGCCTCCCGCTGCCTCCAGCGCTCCGGCAATTCTACTTCTAACAGCGCGAGCACGGATTAGGAATCGTTCAAATACATTCCTAGAATAACACCTACATTATATATGTATATATACTATATATACGAGCACCGTCACCACATTTTTTTTTCTCCTTTTTTCTTTTTCCACTTTTATTATATTCATTCGTTCTTTCGTTCCTGTTTCCCCGGACGTGTACACGAGTCGATACGCCCCGAGCGCCACCAATTTATATATTTCGTTCGTATGAAATAAATGCGCGCTTTGTGCAAACACGATCCAATTTGCCAAAGGCAAGATTAAGCGTTTTTCGATCTCGTTGCGAACGAGACCTGTTTTTCACCATCAGTCGGAGGATCTCCTGTCGTTTCCTCGAGTTGCATCAACCGAGCACCTGCTGTCAAAATGTTTTTGGCTAGTTTGATTTTTTTATAGTTATTCAACGGGTTTGGTACTTGAGGAATCCTCGCTTTGAATACTCTCGAGCTCGAATTTCGAAGATTTGGGGAAACGAAGATTAAACGAAAGATTCTTACAATCCAGCGGTGAAAACTTAAACTCCACGATAATGAAACGAGAGTGACAGTTAAACGGAGTCACGATTGTATATCGCGGACTAAGAATATGTCATAACGCCGAGATACGTATGATCAGTGATCTTTTTCCGTCCGTTTTGATAAACGGTCATTTCGTCTTACGGGGCTACGCGTTTAATATATTTGTATACGTATACAAACTCGTGCACTCGTTGTACGGTACGTCAGTACTTTTTTTTTTCTTTTTCTTTTTTTTTTTCTTCGTTTTCGTTGCATTGCTCGCGGTGTCACCGGTCTCCGGATCGACGTCACGAAATATCGCTCACGCCTCTGCTCAGGAGTGTTCTTTCGAAAGACAAACTCGTTTATTTTCCCTACCCCGTATTTCTATATAAACATAGAGGGCCCCCTATTTTGAATGCTGTTTGCGCGAGCGGGCTAATGCGCTCGCGCCACCACGTATGCGCTGATACAGCGAAACTCGCGTTACGTTATATCGTTAGCTTTCCTGCGCTTGTACACGCCCGTATATACTTAAAACGAATATACGCGGAGCAGATTTATAGTCGCCGCATGATTATATTCGCTCCGTTCGTAAACTACAGATATTTCCGATCTCATTGAGATCCCCCGTACCTGCACGGACACTTCGGATAATGACTTTCTCGATTGTGCAGGCCTCTACTCGCATCCCAGAGCTGCGTAATTTTCGACTTCTCTGTCGATTCAGTTGGGATGAGAAAATTTCGTCCCTCGAGCTGTAGAGGGGACTCCCTTCGATATGTCGAGAAAATGACACCAACCTGACCTCTCAACTGTACCACTAGGGTGAAACAAAAGTCCCTAGTTTTCACTAGAACTCTAGGTTTCAAAGACCTAGAGAAAAAATGTCGAATTTTCCAAATCTTTTTCGAGTCCCCTTTTTTTTATTGTGTATTTTTCACGAAGCTATAAAATTATTGACAATGAGTCCAGGCAGGGCGTGTGAGACGAGAGATTCGCAGCACCGACGTATTTGCTCTTTGCACTGTGTGCCTTCTTCAGACTTCTTGTTTTTTTTTTTTTATTCTTTTTTTTTTCTTTTCATTTGGTTACCGCTGGCGTACGCTTGCGCGCGGAGGCGCTGGCTGGGAACCCGACTCCCCAGTCTCGTCCTTGACCGGGTCTATCGTGTGACCGATCTTTGCGCATCACAATACCCGACGCTTCGCTCCCTCCCTGCCACCGTTTTTCACTCCTGCCCCCTTCACGTACTCACCAGCCTTTTCGTTTCCGTTTCGACACGACGCGTGCAACCCTTTTCTTTCACAGGAATGAAACAACGATATATATATATATATACGAATGTTATTTTCGAATAATCTTTTACATAATTTTTTGTCATTTTCGAATGCAACTAACGAACTTTTTTTTAAATTTTCTGTTGCAGGTGAGTTTTTGTCATAGTTCGCGAATACCACAGTGAGTACCGAAACTCTATTTGCATGGTCTCAATTATTCCCAAGTTGGAAAAAAAAATGAAGAAAAAAATTCAAAAACGAAAAATAAAAAATTTGGCCACACGCGAATATCGTTCGTCTGCGCAAAAAGTGAGTGAAAAAGTCAGCAAAAAAGATTTGCGAGCAAGACAGATGAATAGCCGGAAGAGTCATCGACGTCCCTGAAAATTATGTCACTCCGGCGTTCACGGAAATAAAGCGTTGGAAGCGCGGGCAAGATCGAGAGTGCGCGACAGAGCGAGAGCGAGACTCGGAGACATAACAGAGAGATTACTCGGCAATTGTTGCTATCGTTAAAAGAGAGACAATTTTCAACGCGTACCGCGGCACAAAACGTTTCCTCGTACCAGGAAACTCGTACACCACACCGTGTTCCTTATTCAGCCACAATCGTTATTTCCTCACTTCGTCGATCCGCGTAGAAACGTTTCGGTTGCTGCCAAACCCCGCTGCCAGTTAATAACGGGCATTCGGAAACAAAAAACGTCACAATTCCAATTTCAAGTACGAACATGCTTTTTTACTTTTGGGCAATTTCGTCATCAAGAAAAAAGGATCAGAGTTGCATTTTTCAGTGGTTAAATTTAAGGGGAAAGGCAACTTTAAAAAATATATTTTTTTAAACATAATAAATACATTTGATTTAGTGATTTCGAAGACACCAGATTTTTCGTAACGTCACAGAACCACTTTAGTAATACGAGGATCGTCCTCAAAGTCCATTGTCTTCGAAATGCCCTTCCCAGATAATATATATATGTATATATATATATATATATAGACACACTTGTAAATAAGTAGTAAAGCGGAGGGAGCGCTCAGAGACAATGGAGCATTAAAGCAACGGCGTGGTTTTCTAGACAGGAAATTACAGGGATCACGCGGAGATTGACAGAAAAACGGCTCGGCAAACGCGTTTTGTGCCGCGGCACTCGTGAGTCCGATATCTCGATGGTGTACAGTACACGCATCATACACGCCCCGTGCAGACACGCTGACATTAATTATTTAGACGAGATTTGCGACAATGAGATCTCGAATCTCCCGCAAGTGTAAACTCGCTAAAATTTTACTACTGTCGAGTTGTAAGCTCGACCGATTTTTGATTTTACCCGATTTTTGAAAAGTAGGTTTATCGAATGTCTTTTTCGACATCCGGTGCCTACCGACCACCCGAAGCCATTATATTTCATTTCCGAAGTACAGAAAAAGGCGAGGAAAAAAAAAAAAGGAAAATATTAAAGTCGTACGAAGCTACCTTCGAGGATACACGTGTTTTCGCGTGGTGCTCCGGCGGCCTCGTGGACTTTACAGCCAAGGCCTCCTTTCCTTTCTCGCCGACTCCATGGGAACCAAGAACAATACACTCTAAATTTTGCCTTTTTTTATTCTCTTATTTTCGTTACTCCCGCGATAAGAGCACAAAATCTTTAATACCCCGAACGAAGAGACGAAAAATGTCAAACGAAAAATCTTAATTGCCATAAATAGTTGTTTTTTTTTAAATGGTCCGTTATCGGTTTTGTTGAAACCAAATTAACTGGACACCAAAAATATTTTCTCCTTTTTTAGTTAATTAAATAAGAGCTTGTTTTTGAAAGTGATTTTTTTGTTTGCACGTAAGATTATTTTCCTTTTGAAAAATCATGTCGAAGCTGCTATGGCTCGGGGCTACTCGCGACGAAGCTCGCGACGAGACTTGGACACACCTGACGCCAATCTCTCGTCGCACGCCTCGTGCGAGACGAATCACTTCGCGGTTGCCATAATGCGAATTCGTACGTTCGAGTATTCCGATGCGAGAGAAGACGAGAGACGCGAAGGGGAGTCAACGATGCTTGGGCGGCGCTTCCTGGACCGTCGATATTTCCACGTAAAGGAGAACACAAAAAAAAATGTTACTTCGAACCCCTTATTTTGACTTAACGTCTGTTCTCGGGACATCCAGCTGTTTCAAGACAGCTGGAGCTATCAGGACGGTCTCGAAAGTCGTAGGCTTCGAAAATGTGATTTCTTCGTAAATTGACATCTGGGGAGTATAAAACGTACCGTGTGACCATAATAAATTCACTAACGTTCTTTTTTTACTAAATTCCCGGAATATTCTATTTTCTTTTTATATACGTTAGAAATTAAAAAGCCTTTTTCGTAATTCCATAAATATTTTTCCACGATTATTATTAAAATCACAATTCCGCGTCGATCACGTTATTTCAAAAGACAAGCACGATTCTAAAACTTTGAGAATTTGGTTCGACTTTTCCCTCGTCTTGGCAGTCTCTCAATCGGGATTTTCGAAATGGCGGGAGGAACGAATAAAACGTGATGCTACGATATCCGTACATGTCGCAACTCACACAGGCCTAATAAAGCCGGAAAGAAGGATTTCTCTCGGTGGATATAAAACAGGATATTGGGAAGGTTATAAGTATAAGAGTGGCTTGCGACCTAGAGATTTATGATGGTCGTGCCGAAGAGATCGAGAGATCGAGAGAGAGGGGGAGAGAAGAAAGGTCTGGCGAGATTGAGATAAAACGAAAGCGAGAAACGGGAGATAAAGGAATGAAAATGAGGGAGAGACACAGCGAAAGGTAAAATCTTGAGAGATTGAGCGAAAGAAGGAAAAGGGCAAAAATAAGGGAGGAGCGGGGATGAGGGACAAAAAAATGAGAGAGAGAAGGGGCAAAATGGAAGTAAAGACAAACGGAGATCGGAAAGGGTATGAACCTGGTGGATAAGAAGGGATGCCGGGAGGCTTCCCATCGTTTCATCTTTTCTTTCTCTATCTTTCTCTTCTTTGGATGGACCACACGGAGAGTCCAGGACGGGCGCCTCTCTCTCTCTCGATTCGTCTCTCTTCCTCGTTGACTCGTGGGGGGCCCCGCGTTCCCCTTTTTCTTTCCTCTTTTCTGATTCTCGTTCTTCACCGAGATTCCTTCCTTCTCTCTTACGATACGCCATTGATGGACTTCTTTCCGATGGATTCGCCCGAAGACACGAATCCTCCTTCGCTTCCCGATCGCGTCGGCGATACAAATTGATTGTCTTTTTCTTTCCGCCTTGAGCTAATTGCACCGAGAATATTCTCAGGCTTCGAAGGGCGTATTCGCGATCTGACAAATTCTCAGCTTTCGCAGCCACCTTTTTTTGCGAAATCTTTCAATTTTATTTTTCGGGGAAGCGAATTTTTTCATCGTTACGTTTTAACGTACACACACGTAGGTGGAAAGTTCGGCTTTGACGCCTGAGTGTACAAGAGCATAAAAGACGAACTCGCTAACTTCGAAATGAGTCCCTCCCTTGTCGGTTCACCAAGGAACGTGGGAACATCCCGCTCCCGACTCGCACAAGTAGGTAAGGTATTCTCGCACTCTCCCTCTTTATCGCCTTTTCTTCGTTTCTCTCATTTACTTTCTCTCTCTCTCTCTCTCTCCCTCTTTCTCTTCACGTCGCACATTCTCGGAGGGAATCCCAGCAAAGGTATATTTATAACGAGAGACAAGAACGAACGAGACCAGTCAGATCGTATCGGACGCGTAATGATCCTTCCCAAATGAATCTTTCAAAAGATTCTCAAAATTACGTCCTCCAGAGATAAATAAAGAACTCGCGTGAAGTAATATCATACCGAGCAATTAAAGTAATTAAGTAATCAAAATTCTCAAAAAAACTTCGTCACACGAACCAAATCGAAAAATCGTGGCAGACCAAACGCAAATGAATAATGTTCCGAAACATCGAATACTCCCTAGTCTAGAATGTATTCAATAAAAGTAGTAAAAACTACCCAATACGTTTCAATAAATCACTAAAGTACGAGACAAAAAAATGAAAATAAACGTAGACGCGATAAATATGGCGCTGAGCAGCAGCGGAAGCGGCTCGCGCTTATAAATTTATCAGCACAGCGGTATGAACGGGAGAGGAAAGTAGGCACGGGAAAGCGGTACGAAAACGGTGGCAGGGTGAAGGGAATGCCATAAGCGTTATCAATTTTTCTTAGGTCGACGCAAAAGCCACGGTCGGCAACGTCGGTTAGTTATCCGTGGACGTGGCTACTTAACAACGAACCCTTCTCTACTTGTATCCCCGTACATATGCATATATACATACAGCATCGCTCAAAAGTATCGTCGATCTAGCGAATTTTTTATCCGAACCAAAAATCGTATACCTCGACGAAAACAAAAAATCAAAATCGATCGGTAGATAAATTGGGGTATGATTATTTTATCCACCAGAATATTCGAAATTTCGTGCGAATAGAAATCTCACAGGGTGACTGATACTTTTGAGCAACGCTTTATATACATATTTAAAATGCAGAATTTTGCATGTATATACAGGGTGTCCCGAAGAGAAACGAATTTCTCTTAACAACAAACCCAAACAAATTATAAAAAAAACCGAGGTCATACTAGATTATTCTCCATCATCACGAAGCCTGTCAACAAAAAAGCAGAATTTTTGTATTTTTTAATTTTTGGGACACCCTGTATACACACATATGCAGAATGCTTTTCTAGTAGCCAACAACGTGACCGTTCGCGCGGCTTCTGTGGTTCGCCAGCTCTTCGTATACACCCGTCTATACTTTCGTATTCGTGTGTACGAGGATTATATGCACTTCGATACATTACCATTACCACGACGATCCTGAATACCGGAGCATATCAATTAGATTGGAGGATTTATTCGCATTATCAGCGGGCGAGCGCTCGCGGTCCACAAACTTGCGTATCTTGCCCCCTTATACGTGGCTAATGCGTACACTCACGTGTTCGCACATACGTGTTAAATTTACTCTCTCGCGTGCACTCGAACACTTACCCGTAATCGACCGTGTGTGTGTACATCCGACGTGCCGCATTATTAAAGTGCCAGCCATCGAGAGTTTACTAGTTCAGTTCACGATGTCGTGACTTTATTTTATTCCTCCATCCCCTTTCCCCCCTTCATCCAAACTCTCCCCTTCCCCTGAGGAACTCGCCATATGCGAGAAAGAGATTTTTAACTTCGAACTATGTGAAAGCTTCAATTTGTTACCTTAATGCTCGTTATTTGTATTTGACTGGTGTGCTTGATTTTTTCGATTTTCTCGTCGCACACTTTTCTATGGATCGTGATTATTTGTCATTATCGCTTAGGAATCCCAGCTACTCAATGGAAACGCATCTCGATGCCTGAGTGAAGTACTAGTAACTAATCTGGCCTATTCTAGTTCATCTATGAACTATTCGAGTCACCAGTAATTGTAGTTGGGTTCTCTGGTAACTTCCTGGAGATACGTCACAATGAGTTTCCGGTGAGATACCAGAACACATCAAGGATCTTCGTGGTCATTTGAAAACAGGATATGGATTTTTCTAGGGGATTACTGGGAACTCTACAAGATTTTCTAATAATCCGATGAAAAAACATGCTGGAGTTTCTAAGTTTCTAGAAACATGGTAGATAAATCCATTGACGTTTGATAAGGTTACTAAAAGATTCCATTGCGTTATAAATGACTCGCTAAAGAATGTCGTATTTATACCAAAACTTGCGAAAAATTCGGCGTTTCTGTCAGGCTACGAAAAGGTTTTGATAGATTTTTCCGATAAGTAAAATAGACCATTGACAAGTACCAAGTGTCAAAAATACAATTTCCTTTGGCTGAAAAGTAACCTAAACTGTTTTTGCTTCAATGGCTGTTGACTATGACGAAGATTGGTGTCTTTTGAGAATCGAGTGTAGGAATCGCGTAAGATCGATCGGGAGGTTCGGGGTTTATCGATTTGTCGTGGAGTTTAGCTCGCGGGCTACACTTGAAAGAATTCGCTCGGACGCGACAACCGTCGATGTCTTGTGGCAGAACGAACGCGGTATAGTCCAAAGCGAAACGCGACGGGGATAGTTCGATATAATTCTCTCTCTCTCTATCTCTATCGTCGGGATTCGAGCGTGTGCGAAAGGTATGCAATCATGTAATTTGCCGGGGCATGTCCGTTGGTAGGTCGCAATGTGCTGCAGCGAGAATATACATACGTGGATAGAGCGCTTCGGGTAGAGACATTCGCAACGGTCATTCGTTGTCCTGTTGCGGAGAACATCGACCCACCGATGCCCTGCCATCCGAAGCGCATAAAAGAAATATCCGTGCGCGTATGAGTCCCCACGAACGGATCAAAACGTGCCTCGGGTACACTAGGGACTTCTAAGAGATCTTTGGTGTTGCTCCGGATCGATACTTGGATGGGTGACCCAGGGTTGTTCGGACGATAAGGAAACACTTTTTTTCGCACACTCTCATCAAAAATTGGATCAACCATTGAAACCTAAACAAACCCAAACGTACAAAAATTTAAACCAGCCAGTCGTCCTCGTAAAACGGAACAACCAGCTCATTCGACAGCTTTGAACCGAAAAGTCGAATTTCCTCTATCAGCCCTTATCATTCGTTCGTTCTCTGAAAGGCGTGGATACCTAATTTGCCTTCCTTCCGGTTTTCTTAATTTTGCCCCATTCGCTATCGAGATTCTTCCAGCGATGGAATTCCCAATGGAAGGAAGGAGGGGGGTTTATAAATCGCAGGAATATTCAGAAGAGCCAGGACTCGGCGTATATGGCGATTAAAGGCGATTAATTCACGTCGTTTTATTTGTTCATTCGTACGTGGCCGGCGAGGGGACGGTGGGCAGGGTGCAAAACTCCGCGTACGTATGTGGAAGTGAATAAATATATCAAACGGAGGTACACCCCGAGAGATAATAATTCACCGTCACGAGTCATACACGCTTATCCCCGGAATATGTATTTCCCGAGCACACACGCTCGTACATATTTCATCCATATAATAATAACAATAACAATAATAACAACAACAGTAATAGTAACATCGAATCTGGGCGCACGTAAGAAGGATTCCCTGTTTCATAGAAAA
Organism: Ophioninae sp. B BG-2022a; assembly: GCA_030522765.1. NCBI lineage: Eukaryota > Metazoa > Arthropoda > Insecta > Hymenoptera > Ichneumonidae > Ophioninae sp. B BG-2022a. The sequence continues at coordinate 2,475 of JAPYZJ010001204.1, read as the reverse complement.
TTTATACCCGACTCGTGGACACCTGAGTATAGATATATATCGGCGGGTATGTCCATTGTACGTATAGAGCTGATATCCCGAGAGATTCTTGAGCTCAGGTGCATTCGCCGCTTCTCCCTGTCGCAACATCCGTTATCGAGATCACTCGAGGTATAAGATATACCTTATTCCCTGAATGCCTGTAGGCGATCGGCGCCCCGTCACTTAACGTCCTCGCCGTCATTTTGTTTTCGTACACGCTTCGGTTTACGGTCATCGGGATGGGGGGGGGGGAGAGAAGGAGATCAAAGAAAGACCATCCAGGTAGGCTATACTTCGTCAACTAGGGAAAAGTCTTTTTTCCGGATCTGTCAAATGCGCCGTAACGTGGCGGTGGGGTTTTTGACATTGAAGGACTTCGAGAGTTTTCAAGCTTAGGTGGAGCTGAGTCCATATCTATAAGCATTTGGCAACGTACGAATCATCCTCGCGTCCTGGAAATCCCGACACGCACTCGAGCGTGAGATGCGAGAGCGAGAGTCTCGTGCAGAAGATGAAAACCAAAAAGAAAAAACATAAAAATAAAAAATTAAAAAAAAACAAAGAACAAATTACCGTACACGCGTATCCGCAGCTGGCAAACAAAAGGGCGTTAACCGCAAGATTTAACGAGGAGAGTAATGGGCCGCGCGGCGTTTTTCTTCAACGGCGAATCGATGTACGTGCGAGCACCCGGAGTTCACGAATCCATCGACCATCGTCCGCGCGTATGTGACTGTGTCTGTGACTGTGTCTGTGCCTGTGTGCGAGCCACGGCTCTCCGATGTCTATCTGCATGGGACTTGCGCAGATGTAAAGGTGGATAGAGAGACGACGAGAGACAGTGAGGAGGCAGGAAGCGATTTGCGTTCTATCTGCTCTCGTTCCTCCCCCTCCCCTCACTGCCCCCCTCCGCCAACTATTCTATCTCATTCGCTCTCCCTATTGCCCTTTCTCTCTTTGCGCATAAACCAGGTAGGTACCGAGGCATGAGTCATCTCTCGTCTCTCGCTGCGAAAATAACTCTGCGAAATTAACTCGCCGGGAAAACAAAAAGAACTTTGTTTTACGAAGACGGCGTCGGTGTGAAGAAACAAAAAAAAAACAAAAACAAAAAGATAGAAAAAACAAAGGATCAACGAGAACAATCGGTATTCCAAAAAAACAATTGTCCTGAATTCGCGTTTATCGATTAGTGAGGAGAAAAAAAAAGAATTGCAGGAGGGCACGGGGAAAGTCATTGAAAACGAGCTCGAGACTTCAATGTGGAAGTTTTGAGAAACGGACGAGTGATCTATTATCGAGAATGTTCGGGAAGGAAAAACCGGTCACCCATCCGAGTAATGACTGTGAAATATTCATTTCAATGGTCCGCAAAGATGAAAGAACAAAATAAACGAAAATTGAAATATCGACGGAACTGGTCCCGCGTGGAATGATCGATACCGTCGATATCGTTGAGTAATTACGACCGAGCGAGTAAAACGAGTAAGACAGGGGGCGCTGGGGCTTGGAAATGGACGTGTCGAATCCTAAGGTCCTCAAAGGATACGATACATGGATATCCGGTTACCTCGTATATTATTAGGAGTACCGGCACCATGGATCACTACGAGGACCGTCCTCGAAAGTGAACGTTTCAAAATCACTTTTCCCCCGTATACATTAGTATATCTCTATATATCCACGTATATAAAGGGTAAAGGGATATCTGCGGTTACGGACGCGTTGTTGCGGTTAAAGTCCGTAACAACGCGTCAGGTTCGAAGGTGCACTACTCGCCGCGACTTCTTAACTATACCCGGGAGCAAAGGTAGAACCGACCAATATCGCAAACGCAAAACTTTGTGCCTGACTTGCTATATTTCTGGACCTATGAACATTATTCTCTTCCCAGTAACAACCAGTCCTTAATTTCATTAATATTGTTATCAATATGAATATTTGATTTTATTCTTGCGATTATTAATGTAATAATATTAATAACAAATGTTTAATTATTTAATCAAAGGCAATCGGTGTATCATTATTATCATCGATATCAATTCAATTATCAATTATTTTTATTACCGTGACGATTTAATTGGTCAAATTTTTATTCGTGTTATTATAATTAAATGGTAATGAAAAACGCGATATAATTTCTAGGGAAAAATGTCAAAAAAATATTCTAGAAAGTTTTTTCGCATTTCCCAGTTTAATTTTGCACTTTCGGCAAAAACACGGGCATATTCGTAATCAGCGGAAAATTTCCGATTAAATAGAGCCTTTCAAAAGTCTAAAAACGGAAAAAAAAATTTTTCGACTTTTCCGGCCACTTTTCCAGAATCTCAGAAATCACGATATTTCAAAAGGTCATAGAGTAGGCTTCTTCTATGCGATGGAGATTTATTTGGTGTGTTTGGAAAAGGTTTTTGCCTGACTTAAATAATGGCGTTGGAATCATATCGATATCTC
>JAPYZJ010001203.1:0-29721 GCA_030522765.1 Ophioninae sp. B BG-2022a | reverse complement strand
GACGAATCCAACGAACCAAAAATCATGAAAATCGGTCCAGCAGATCTCGAGTTATAAGTGTTGTAACACAAACCCGACTTTCTTTTATATATATAGATAGATGACGTTCCAAGTTCTAACAAATTCGATAGTTCGGAATCGTTCCTCGTTGTAACAGGTTTTGGGCTAAAGACAATGTCCGTTGGTTTGATTACGAATGTGTTCTTTTAATCGCTGTTACACTTGACAATCGGAGGTAACCACGATGGAAGTATTTCTTGTTTCTTAAACGACGGAGAAAGCAGCTATTTGTGTCGATAGCATATAAATCATTTTGACTCGTTCGATTATGCAGTAACAAAAAATTAACGTGGCGTCCATGTTCGTGCGTAGGAGCGCAATGAAAATTCATTGGTACGGGCACTCGATTTTCGTGCCAGAAGATAACTACAATCGCAGAACTTTAGAATTTTCATGTATGATTTATCAGACTAAATGTGAAGGAAAGAAATGGAAAATAACGAAAGTGAGAATTTCGATTGCGTTCCCGCGACACGAACTATGTTACCGTTAATAAATATTCGCGAATATCAATATTAATCGCCGGCGTAGCGTACATAATAATCCCTGGATAATTTTACGAAGCGAAGAACGTCGCATCCTCGATTCGTACTTTTTAGCTGATCATTTCTACGTGTCCGTATGGATACACGTACCGTTAGAAACAAACAAATTTGTTTCCTTCGTTTCTGCCTTTCCGGACAAAAAAAACAGAATTGCACATAAGATCGATGTGTCGGTTTACGCTATAAATTATGTATTATTTTGTCGATAATTTTCTTCTCCCTCCACGGAATCCTTGGTCGATCTTTTTTTTTTTTCTTACGAGTGTAGAAAACCTGGAGAGGTGCTGTATGAAAATTTGTGCATGTGATTGACCGACTCTTGGTGGTGTTGAGAAAACGACGAGTCCATGAAGTCGTCCTCGTCGGTCTCGTCCTTAGCACTCAGCGAACCTGTCTCCATCGCCACCGCGGTGCCCTGATAATGAAGATATATCGCTGATATTCTGTGCTCGCTGCGCTCTAGCATGTACGGATCGAAGGGGAAAAAGGTATCCAGCCACGTCGTGAAGCGCGTACTCGTTTGCAGAACCGGAAGATTGCTTCGGGAATTGTGCTCGATCACCGTGTAACAATAGGCCAGCTGATAGGCTCGCGTAACCGTTGCGAAATTTTGCACGACTATGGGCAAACACACCCTCAACGGGTTCAATCGGCACGTCACGATCTTCGTCAGATTTAGGCTTTGTAGAAACAGCAAATCTAGGAAATAAAGAGGAAGGCATCAGACATTTGATTATTTATATCGAATAAGAATTTACATTCTATCAGACACACCGATACAACATATTTATTCGGAGTATAAAAAAAAATAAAAAATACCAACTCTTTTTCGAATCCACGAGGTCTTTGTGTCGGAAGGCAATTACGTAGAACATTGCTTGACACACCGAATAGAAAACTGTGTGAACTCTGACGTCGCTGTTAGCACACTCCAAACTATCCTGCGCCGCTATGTAACTGTGGGTCCATGTCACCATCTCGTGAAGTATCCTCGTCAATACGCTGAAACAGGAGAGTTTATAGATTTCTTTTTCATGGATACTTTTTTATTTTTCAAAATTGAAAGAGGAAATAGATTTTAGAAGACTTCCTCAACGTGTTTATTCTTTGAAGGTTTGTGTCCGAGTTTTTGAAGAAAATATTTCCGGTCAAAGAGAAAAATATTTTTAAGACTTGATTTTATTTGAAAACGGAATAGGAAATGAGTTTTGATAAAATCTTAAAGATATTTTTTTTTTATTAAAAAACGATTGTTTTGGGAATGTCTCCAAAGGTTTTCATTTTTCAATGATAAAAAATTAGCTTTAACAATTTATTTTAAATTTCCTGATATCTTAAGCATGGAAGTATTTTTTCAAATATTATTTCAATGACTTTATCAAGATCGATCGTTTTGTTCACCGATCGTGAACGTAACGATAATTCGGGTATTACCTGATGGGAATAAATTTAGCTCGGGCAAGAAGACTCGCTACATAAGCGACGGCCGACTGTCTGATGACCGGTGCGATATTCGGATTCGAAACTTTTTGCCAGAGCCAATTTAGGAAGGCCTCCGCGACGTTCGCTTTGAAACTGCACAGGTAAAACATAACGAACTGGACGTGATGGCTGGCCCAGGTTGGTAGTATGACTGTTTCGAATACCCCGAGTAAATCGAGATAAAGATTTTTCAAGGATTCCATATCAAGAATGCCATTTGGATGAACAGCATTGTGTATGTACTCCAAAAGCTGTTCTATGCAAACGTCGAGTGTGTGAGCCAGCGGATGTTGCGTGGATTCCCTGCCGTTTGTTTTAACTTCTTCTTCTTCGGTTAACGAGTCGATTTTGAAAACCTCGCCGCCTCCCTCGTCGTCTTCTTCCATATCGTCGTCGTCGTGATTTTCAATTTCGGATCGCGGCGCGTTTACGTCAAGCACTATCAGTCTGATGAGAAATAAAAAAAAACGTATCAAACGATATCATCGATGCAATCGTGAAAATGTGGCGAATGAGATTCGCAACCGGAAATAGTCGAGGGTTATAAACAAAAGAAAACTATCGTCGGTCATAAAAACTTGAAAACGTGGATAGCAGAAAATGATAAAATAATCAAATGCTCTTTACCTGTTAATCATCAACGATAAAATTTCCGATCTCAGTTGCGGAGCGTACTCCAATATTTGCAGCAGCGAATGAACGTAAATCTCCTGAGAGTGCGTACTGCATTTATGATAGGGATATCTCGTCGTCAGCGATTGTACGAGGAGCGGACTGCACCTGTGAACAAACGCGTATGTTCGAAACAAGGACTCTGAATAAGTCATGAAAAATAATGAAAATCAACAGTCGAATCCTAAGCTAGAGTAATACCATTGATATAACGTTCGTTACTTTCGATTAAGGTTGAATACATTACGAAATTAACTGAGACAATTACATCGGCACGATTTTGAGTAGCTTGTGAAGTATATCGTGAACATGCGACAATCTTTCGGAATCCTCTTTCCTCGGCTTTCCATCTTCCCATTCGATGGCTTCGTCCGATACTTGGTTAGAAAAAAAATTCACTATATCAGAATTTGTTTACGCTACAGCTTTGCGATCGAATAATTCTTTATCGAGCACAGTGCGATGAGTTTAAAACACCGTTCGTACTTACTAGGTTTGAATTGTCCGACCAGTTTGTCCATAACGAATTTACAGTGATAAATGTGAAGACAAACGAGATCTTCGATGAGACTTTTGTACGCGGTGGTAGCTTCCGACGATCTGCTCGTCCAGCTTATGTTGAGCAGCGCTTCTATAAATAATCTGTGAGCGGGACCGAGCAAGGATATGCATTGTCGGACTTCGGTGATCAATTCCACAAGTTCGCTGTCCTGTTGCATAAAAAAACAATTCAACGTTGGAACGACGCGCTACGAGTACCCAAAGCTATTTCTTCGTTGATTATTGCAAAACCAATACCAGCCGTCTTACCTTTATATTCGCATCCCTCAGGATGCAAACGAGATCTTCGTAGACTTTCCGATTGGAGCCATTCTCGAAATTCAGGAGTATGGATTTCAGGTTCTTCGGAAGTTTGAAGTGTACTCTGTTCTGTTGATTGACAAGCTTAGCTCTCACGCCCGGTCCTTTCAGGATCGAGGCTATGCTGCCCGTTCGAGATGATATAACGGACATCTGAGAACAAAAAATTGGGTTGATAGAAGAATCTAATTAGCGGAAGTTGTTGCACGTAAACACTTGTGCCTAAATAATTAGAAACTGAAGAAAGTATCTGCTCGGGTAGTTATAGACTGACAGTTTATAACTTTTGAAACGTTATTTACAGATTGTGATAACGGAGATGAATTTTTGTCAAACATACGGTAAAATTTATGGTAATTGGATATTTACTTTTTTGGCATTAGCTCTTGGGTAATGATCGAACAGCGACGTTACTATTGAAAAATGTACTTTTCAAATAATCGCCATACGGTTCTAAAGTAGGATGACATATGGGTGCATTGATAATTTGAGGTCAACGCATTAAATGCTTTCGCCTATTGCTAAAAGCATTGAATATGTATTTTTGACATCCCTAACAGAAATTAGCAAAAAAATTGTTCAAATGTTGACTAAAAAGTACTGATCATTTTATCTGTTCACGTAAATAATAAAAATGACAAAGCAGACGAAATTTTTTTTTCCTAAATGGTAAACGTATAAAATGTTATTTATTCACCAACCGTCAGCCGGTTGTCGTCAAATACACAACTGTCTAGAGAGAAAACTATTATACGCATGGCAATTGACAGGTAACGTCCAACGGGTACTTAATAGCCGGTAGGATGACAACTGGACAAGTAATTGGATATTTCCACGTGGAACGATTTTGAAAATACGTCAGCGTGAAGGTCGTTAAAACGAAAGGTCAAAATAGTCAAGAAAAATAGGTTTAGGGAAAATTGCGATGTATAACGTAATTCCAACAAGATTGTCAAATCGTCGTAATATCTTAACAGTAAAATACATTTTTCGAGCTACTAGGTGAAGTAAAAGTATAAATCGGTTCTCCGATCGGAAATATTGTGAACGTCTGGATCAATCTGTCCGGAGAAATTATTTTTAGGTTCACACGCGGCAGAAGTTGAGATTGAGGTTACGGCGATAAATTCATCCCAAAAAGGTAGAACTCACCTTTCGTTGTTTCTCTGCCAATTATCTAACACTCGTCGATCCCACGCTTGGCGATGATTTCACGGAACAATCTTGGTGTCACTTATTTGTGGAAAATAACGCAAAGAACCAACCATCGACGACGCAATCGCCGAGAGCACATGTCTTTTTTTTAAAGAGTCAAAAACACAAGGCGTTACGACGTACGGTGCAACTTTTACGACGAGTTTTCACGAGCGATAAATATTCAACTGGGTTCTTATGTTGCGTTCGATCTGTTTACGAGATTGAGAAAGCTTTTAGTTTTGTCTCACATTTACGTGGCGCTAGTTGTTTTGTGCGAATATTTCCGTTGCGAAGCGCATGCGCGAAGCGAATGTGCATATAGCTGCGCATGCGCGAAGGTGCGAAGTTGCGTACACACGTCCAATACAATTTCTCAAGTTTAAATTGATTCCTATTTGAGAAGTAATTTATTTTGTAAATATAGAGTAAACGTGCAATAGTCATAGACGCACGTATGTACAACATAATTATTCATCACTGAATAATTAGTTTTCCCATGGTATCGGACCATCATAAACTTAACCCGACAACTTGAACTATTGAATATGTTTTTTTATCATTTAATTGGCAGGCAGGGCTGTGGCTTAATTTTATATCTCACAGCACATCTAGCGCTACGAGTGGCAGAGTAGGACACTACGAACTCTGGACTTTTTGCATTGAAAAATACCGCGTTGTGCTCTACTTTCCTAGAACTGACGTCTTTTTGCGATTACCCGAAAAAACCTATTTCCTTTCCCGTTTCCGTTCCAATGAATCTATCTTTGGACACATACAACGGAGCATAAACCCCGACATTATCGCCGTCGACACCGTCCATTGTGACTGCGAAACACGTGGTTGAGAAAATTCGAAAAATAATCGTTGCGCGATTTCGGCGCTGCAATGAGTGTTCTCGTGATCGATGAAACAACGTCGATTAATCGTGACACGGATGAGTGAATTTCTTTTATCGATATTCCTCGTCACCGTACTGACAGAAAATCTTGAAAAAATCATGATATATATTCTCGAATAAAGTTTGCGCCGAGTTTGAGGGTACGTAACCACGAGCGGAAATAAGCTTGCAACATTGTCCGCGAGGCGGCGCTTATCCAGTTAACGTCCTCGGACAAAGACTCCCGCGAATTTTTTCCATTGGTGAATTCCCATGAATCTGGGACGTCAATTGGTCCACGAATTCGGCGATTTTCTCAACGTTATCCATTCGCCGTACGAATCACAAGACACCGAGACCGAATCCACACGTAACCTATTCGTCACACTCATACACGCGGTTGTAACCGACGTATATGCGACGGTGATCGCGCGCCCCGGTGGTAGTGAATCGCGATAAAATGGCGAAGTGCGGTTGTTGTACGCCAGTAGTATTTACTTCAACGTTAAGAAAAAAATGATGAAAGGCTAGAGTTAGAGGAGAGCCGGTGTCGTGCTCGTTATTGAGACGAAGACGATTGTGTTTTTGAGAGCCTCCCTCTTTCAACCCTTGCCGGTCAGTTCGTTTTTTTTTTCCAAGAGACCCCTACACGCGAACGGGACACACGGAGCTTGGTTCAAACGCGTGAACCGAAGAGTCTGTGCGAAGTATTGAGAGAGGAGAGAGAGAGAGAGAGAGAGATCCCTCGAGGTAGTTTGTGCGATTCCTCGCACAGACCACGGGTTGTTCTCACGCCAAGTTTTCACGGCACCCACACGTAAGTATGGCATCCGGAGAGCGTCCCAATAAGAAATACAAGTAAAACTTTTGAGCGATAGAAAAAAATGTTAAAAATTCTTTTGATCCTGATATTGTGGATAACGAGCGTAAATCCGGCGATCCAAAAGTTTCCGAAAAAAAAAAATTGTAATCCCCGTTACGGGAGGTTATAGATCGAGGTTAAAAATGTGTGCGCGAAGAAAAAAATTTATCTTTCGTTCGCCCATCGATTCGTCGCATGCTTCACGATATGCCGAATAATCTATAACGTTTGTACATATGTGCGCGCGCGCGCGCGCCCGTCCGTGTGTGTGCTCTGTTCTTATACGTCGATTTAACATTTCGTCACTTTTTTTTTTTTTTTCACGTTGCGCCCGATAATATTTCGTTAGGTTATCTACGAGATACGAGACACAATTTTTTCGTAACACTTTTCTAGATCGATCCTTTTTCTTTTTTTCCCATTCGAAATCTTTACCATCAGGCTTTCACGCTCGCGTCACTTTTCCCGATTTCGTATTTACAGCGTCCGTGCTTTTACTTCTGTACTCTGCCATGAACGAACGTTCTTTCCATTTTCTTATTCAAACGCGGTATCGAGATGTCGCTTCGTCAACAATTCTCGTTGAAGCGATGCAATTTCCGCGTCTTGATCCATCCGATTCCGCTGCGGTAGATCCTCCCTCTGCCGCTCTCCGATTCGACAGCTTTGCTTCGACCGTGCTAACGAAGTCGGTCGCAACTTCTTTTCCTTCGTTACGAGCATTTCCGACCGCTTGTCGGAAACTGATAAGGACCAATTGCAAACGCGCCCCCTTAAACTCGGCGCGCTATTTGTAAGTTCTTCCCGGCTTTGGTTCTGACGACTCGGTAGGGTTAAAAAATTCTGCAATATCCAGAGTTCCGCTCGCACTGTCCAACCGAGCTTCTAAACTTTTTTCCGTATCGCCAAAACTCTCGGCAGATCTCTCAGCACTCGAGAAATCTGTATCAGATTTTTTGAGTGATAAGAAAGCTTTTAATATTCTACTGTTTTCCATAAAACATGATACTGCAACGTGACTATTGAAACACTACCAAAGTTTTTTCCTATTATCTTCTCTCCTTTTTTTTGTTTCGATTTATAATTAATTTTTTTCATTAGGGTAAAGGATTCTTGACGAAGATAAGAAAAATATTCAAGTGATTTTTCAGCTGGTGAATTAGCAAAGAAATTGTAAACAATTAAAGGAAAATTTCCATTGTAATCAAATAATGAAATCTTCAACATCATTGGGAGATCCAGTCCTCTATACGGATTATTTTTATATAAATGATCTATGTAAGCTTTCAAGTACGGGTACTTTGTATTCTTAAGACAACTGAATTTGAAAATTGGCACGGAAAGATTGCTGAAAATATGGATGACTCGGTAATCTGCAAGAGTGTATAATTTTGATGTGATCGCTTTTTTAATTAGATAGACTTGATTTTGTTAGATTTAAATCCCTGAGACACTAGCGGTTCTAATCTAGACTGGAGGAGCAATGAGATTTGATAGCTCATGAGATACAAAAAAGAATGAAAATTGAGACCATGATCTAGCAATTCTCAACCATGCGAAACATTATTTCCCTCCAGTACTTTAAAAAAGTCAAGCTGTTTAATTAATTGCGAAATGCGTATACGTATATTTGGCCAGCGAATAAAGTATTGTTTTCTCGCATCGGCTAGCATCAATCTCAGTAACCGACACTCGAATAGCCAGCGAGACTGGTCGATAATTAAGAACTCGTGGAACCATTGAAACGAGCGAGTGGAACGGCTGCGAAGAGATTTTCGCCGATAGCTGATGAAAAAATAAAAAAATAAAATAAAATAAAACGCCCAAAGAAGGAAGATTGTTCACGAAAATGTTTGTCTCTCTTAGGTGAATTATCGGGGATCGTTGTCGCTCGATTTTTCGCGCGAAATGATCGTCGTGATAAGAGACGAAGATCTCTGAGGACAAGTGCCGTTCGGGAAGAAAGAAGAAAAAGTGAAAAAGGCGGGAATAAGGAAGAGAGAGAGAGAGAGAGAGAGAGAGAAAGAGAAAGAGAAAGAGAAATATAGAGAGGCAAGAGAAAAAAACAAGAGCGTGTCTTTCTTTTTTTTTTGTTGTGCATTTTGCTTTCGAGCCGTACGATAATATGGCACAGTACTACAATCTCGTGACCGGCACCAGTGTTCCTATTATGGTCGAGGATGTTCAACCGATCTGTGACGGACAGGGTATACGACTGGTTGTAGAGGACTTGAACAATTGTACGAACGGGAGACAACCGTTTTTGACGTACACACCGGCTCCTCAACATCATGACAGCGGCTTGTATCCTCAGCGAGCTATCGTGGGAAGTCCGCTGACCGGGGTATCGATTGATCAACGGTAAATTCACTGGATTCCACTTTATAAAACATTTACGACTATCCCTCGTTTCTTTTTTCTTCGCTTTACTAGTAATAATTGAGGATCCGATACAAAGAATATCAATGGATTGAAAAAATTGAAAAAGACCGAGACGTCAAGAGATTTGTAGATTGTAAGAAATAAAACTGATGATTTTGTTCGCCAATAAACTTGAGAAGAAAACCAAAAACAAATTTACCGTTGCTCTATAATTTTTTTACTCCCGGAAAAAGTTGCGTAGAATTTTTTCTAAATTCTGTATTTGTTCTTACCATCGGTCATGTGTTTTTTGCACTCTATCAGAGTGGACTAATTTGCTGCTGGGAGCACGAACACGTTTGAAGAATTTCGAAGAAATTTCGTGGTAGCAAAAGTTCATTTATAAAGAAGAAATCCTTTTCAAGGCTTGTCTACAAAAGTTCGAAGTAATTTTCACTGCGAATAGAACCTCGATGCTAAAATATTTCTTAATTTCTCGTTTTGCGTTTGTACGGGTACATACCGATGCAGATATGTGAAAAAAGACATTAACATTTGTTTGTAGGCAAAACGTGTACATAATCAACACGACGAACGATTTGCCAGTACAGCAGAGCGGACTGAAGGCCGACGTGGTACACGCGAGTTTGTCGAGCGACGGTGTCGTAAACATCGTCGACGATCGAGGTAAGAATCGCAAGGAAAATCAATATCGTATTGGTTTTCTTCTCGAATTTTTATTGTTTTCCTTTAAAAATGATTTCACCGAATAGTGTTTTCCGATAACTACAGATCATTGATAATCATAACCGCAGGAAATCAATACGTGATCGCAGGTACGAAATTACCTAACAATATTCACGAGGTTCAGCAGCATCAGCAGCAACAAATACAGTGGATTAATATGCCGGAAAATAATATTAATTATGAGGGAACATTGAAGCCTGGTACAACAGCAGTTGTTAAATTGGCATCGACAGTGAGAACTCCCCAGCAGAGAACGGGACCATCCGTAAGCGAGAAACTATTTTTCATTTCTACCGAGAGGATTTTCAACATGGGCAAGAACGTTGCACGATCGACATTTCCTTTTATTTTTGTAAATCTTAAAACGTTCACACGAGCTTGAAATTACGTTAGTTTTTTTTTTCTATTGTTATCAGAGTACCTTGTCACACTCATGTAACTTTGTGCGTCGTCCGATTGAAAATTCCGAAACGGTCAGTGGGCACTGCCCAATTGTTGTGTTCCAAAATAATATCGCTTTCTGTAAAATAAATCAATTAAAGAAAGAAGAAAAATTCAGAGAAACGCTTTTTGATTTTCCAAGATACCTTTACACCACACGATAATCAGCGATGGGTTCGGGTAAAATCTAACGATGATCGATCGTTCGTAAAATCCCTTCGTCGCGCGTTCTTACCTGCGATAACGAGTCCGTTAAAAGCTATCAAAGAAATTCATGTATTTCGATGTATCGAAGACGTTTCAAACGTTCAATATCCGAACGTCGAGAGATTCAGAAACGGAGCATTAATTCTGTTGGAACTGCGGCAGGTTCAGGAGCAGTTGTCGACGACACCGATCGGGCAGTACGTCGGACCTGGTCCATCGGAGAAAAAGACAGCATCGCGATTGTACAGGAACAAAGGTCGAGGTTGCGTGATCGGTGGTGGACCAACGAGACAGTCTTTGATGAGCGTCGAACCAGGCGCGATGATCAAAGGTACCGGTGGTGTTCAGCAGAGGGGAAAAAATTCACCGAAGCCGCAACAGCAGTTGGGACAATTGTTGCAATCGTCGGGTGGACAAACTGTCGATTCGCCGAGTTTGGAACGAGCACAGCAAGTTTCGAACGTGACGAATAATCGAACGACGACAGGAGGACCAACGACGACGACAACAGCCGGTGGTGGTGGTGGTGGTATCGGCAATAGTTTGGGTAGTCCTTATCACGCCAAGAGTTACGGGCCAGGGTTGACGAACGCGCCGATGCAAAGTGTGAACGCGCGTCCGTCGCCGGCGCGGGCAGCGATTCTTTCGAAAACACCTGACGGCATTGGTCAAATGAGAAGCGGGACGAGCACGTCGCAACAAGGGGTGAAGAATCCTTCGGCTCTTCATCCAGCTATGGGTTCGCTGAGCGAGCGTATAAAACAAGCGAAATTGCAAAAATTGGCAATGTCCGGAGGTCAAAACTTGAACCCGGTAACACCGACGACACCAACGGCGCGTCCACCGTTGCACTCCGGTCTATCAAGGACGCCCCAAACCGCGCAAGTCCAACGTCCGCCCACGACCACTACGCCGCCGGTTACCAGCCCGGCCATTCTCAATCAACGAGGCAATTCCCAATCGAATGAAAAAAGTTCGATGGTTTCCGCCCAACAAACCGTCGCTTCGTCGGGCATCGGTCAACAGCAACGACGCACGACAACGGCAACAACAACTAAAAGTAACCAACAAACCGTGCAACAGGATTCTCGACACACCATCGAGATCATCAAGAAACAAACGGCCGTATCGTGCCAGCCGAAATACCAAAGAGACGCTGTACAAACAGCCACCTGTCCGACCACAACATCAACCACGGAAACTGACGAACGTATGGATATCGATAGTATTACATCCGAGGGTACCGTCGAATCGGATAGTACCAACAATCATGAAAATCAAGAAACAACCTCCGAGGATACCGACGGATCATCCGCAAGTTTCGCTTATCTTCAAAAAGTCATCGAGAATCCTCAAAATACTATCGTTCAGAAACAAATTGCTGGGAATACCGCGAAGATGCTAGTTGTACTCCAGAACGGCGAACAGAGACTCATCACTTTTGATATACCCAACGAACCATGCACCGTACAGGATCTTCTGGAACAGGTGAGACTCATGAATTTTTGTAATGAAATAAACGTTCGTTTATAAAAAAAAAAGAAACAATTGAGGATTTTATTGCGATCGGTCGTGAGACGAATTCGTATAGGTTGTTCGCTTCTTATCGTTCAGTATCAGGATCATTTTTTTGTACTCGCTTACTATCGTTCATTATCGAACTGGCAATTTGAGGTGAGTTTCCCAGGTGATTGAGGTTCTTATCTTTCAACGTGATTTCACCAGGCTAATATTTCGTTCGGCGACGAGACTTGCGTCTCACTGGTATCCGATCGCATCCTCGGTATAAACTACATCGTTGAAGGTGGCGCTCATATGGCTCCCAATTGTCAGGACAGCAACGTTGAATCGAGCGACGGTGGTCAGTTCCATGAGAATGCTGTTACGTCGGCCGATAGTTCATCAACGAACTTCTCGTGAGTTTCGTCTTTCTTGTCGTTTCTTATCTCATCTAATTTTGGGACTTTACGAATCAATGTTTTGCAGGATGGCCGATGAGAACAGCAATTCTTCGGTGACGCCCAACGAGGTGAGACGAATGGAACGTGACTCGAGAAATACGAAGCAAGCGTTTGGATATTTAAGAGTCATTCGGCGCATGCATCGGAGGCGCCAAGTGACCAATCGTCGAGGCTACGATTTTCTGCTTCCGGATATCGTAGCGAATACGAAACGATTATACGGAATTATTAATACATTCCGCCGAAAGAAATGCCTCGACCTACAATTTTACAGTGATTCTTGGTTGAGCTTATTTCGGTTTTGAACGTCGTAAATTATGAAGGATTAGGGTTAGACATGCTACAAGCTCAAAGATCAATTGTGCTATGTTGATTATCATTAGTATCCCCGAGTGACGAAAAAAAAGTGTCACTAAAAAAATCTTGTCATTTCTTAAAGCGGAAAAAAATTGATTTATCTCGTTTGATCGGTACGTGTTTCTGGCGCAACCCGGGAATCAAATAATTGAGCTCGTATCGGTAATTTGGCGCTTGCTATCTTCGCGGCGGATGGCTCTTAACGATGTTGATGATGGATTGAATTGAAGGAACCGAAATTCTTGGACGGTAAGCTCGCTGTGTGCCCGAATTGTGGAATCAGTTCGGCCGATTTTCATCGTTGCTCGCGATGCAAGAGGATACTCCCGGACAACGTTAAGTCGATACCGATGACTCCGGATTCGCAAGCCAAGGAGACGATGATATCCGTTGACGTAAGAAAGAGTCCTTCAGGGATTTTTATCAATCGCGCGATTCGCGCTTTACCGGTTTTTCTAGACGGAAGTGAATCGAAAAATTGATAACATTGTTGTTTTTTTTCGAAGCAGTCTTTTTACAAGAAAGCGCACGAGCAAAACGCCTCGTTGAAGCACGAGGCTTCCTCAAAGCCGGATTCCACTAGGGGTAAAAAACCAGCCGCGCGAGGAGGTCGTCGACCCGCAACGAAGTCGAGACCGATCAAGGAACCAGGTAACGCGTCGTTCATCACGGCAATAATAGCGTTCGAAAACTTCGATCGATTTTTAGTCGCCGATCCCAGTGGATTTACCCAATATTGATTTTTCGGCTCATGAGTCAATTATGTTTTTAGAATGCTTGACCATATCGTCGGACGAAGAAGACGGCGGTGAAGGTTCCAGAAAATCTGGTGCAAACGTGAGCAACGTTCAATCATCGACAGGATGTGGATTGAACGCCCATGACGATTTGGACACGATTCTTGATAAAGAGCCTGTTATTACGAACAGCACGACGAGTCCATTCAGAGATCGCACGGTTGATTCCGAGCGTGGAATAAAAGGCAAGAAAACTTCAAGACTTAGGCGATAAAACGATTGTCAAACGTAGTTTTGTAGTTTAGTCCACATTTCTATCGTAAGATCAATATTAGATCGATTTGTGAATAGACTCGTACATTTTTTTCTCTTTATTGAAAAACGACAATTATTTTTCCAGGTGGAGGCAGAGAAAACGAGAGCGACGATGACGATCCAAACAACAAAGTTCAAACCGCGCTGATATGTCGTACCGTTAGGATAGGATCGTACAAATATGTACCGCGCGAGGGAATTATCATTTCGCAAAGTGGGGTTAGACTGGCTGTGCCATTGTTAGAAGACGGTAAACGTGCTATTTTATCTTATTATTGATCCCTCGAAAATCTCAATCGCATCCGAGACACTTTCACACAATTTCGATCTCAAAGAAATTAAGTTTTCGATTATCATTGAAGTTGAGGAAATTACAAATTACATTACAAGTAGAGGAAATTACAAATTACATTACAAATTACATTGAAATTACAAAAAAAAATGAAAAGAAATTGTTACACTCCAATGATGCAAAATTCAACATTATTTATCGCGTTGCAGACCAGAGTTTCGTTCATATCGTCGTTAAGTTCAGGGAGATCGTCAGAGTGCTGATACACTTTGGTAAAACGATGCCGGTACTGTTCTTCTACATAACGACGCACGCCGCTGCGACGATTCGCGAAGTGCTTGGCATGCAAGATCCGAAAGGGCCTTATTACGATCCAGCTGGAAAGGGTAAAGCCTCGCTCGTTCAACCCAAACAAACCCAAACATAGATCCGTCGATTAATCGTTTTTTTTTACCCTTTCCCCGTTTCACTTTTTGGCAATTATGACGAGATAATGATAATCCGTTTCCGCATGCGCAGATCCTACCCACAAACGCATCACTCTATTGCCAGAGTTGCTCAGCCCGGAATCCAAAATAATCTTGAAGAATCTTTTCATCCCGGACGAAATGCTTGTGGAATTAACGCCCAAGGAGGCCAACGATATTCTCGTTCAAGCATCGCCCAGAGACGTTAGTAACATTTCCCGATCCCCTCCCCCCCTATCGATATCTTTTTGACGCCACAAACCTTTTATCGATTCGCTCTCAGGTCCAGCAAAACGTCCAAGCGAGTCTTGGGAATCTCGCTAAAAAACCGAGCCAGTCTACGAACCCAACAAATCCTGGCGTTAATGGATCTGGTGTTCAAGATTATCAAATGTACGTACGAGCTACCTTGGGCATATGTAATACTTTTTTTGCCCAAAGTCATAGAAGTTAAGGGCGGATTTAAAAATAATCAATATACGTACATCTTCGAGTTATCAATTTATTTTTGGAAAAGAAGAAATTATTTTTGTTCATTTATCAATGGAAATTCATTTGTTTGCTATCAAAAATCGCGATCTTTGCAGAAGACGTAGCATTGTATAACATTCAGGCTGCTTCACTTACTATTCCATTTCAAAGCCTTAAAGACACATAGAAGATCGACATAACCTCACAAATTTTCGAAATCCGTTGTTTTCATACAGTTAAGTTTACGAAAAAAAAATCAAGCATCATTTTCTGTAGAATTAATAGACGTAGAAATTGATGCTTTAAATTTTCGATAAAAATGTTTAAACCCTAAGAAATCGCGTTTCTAAAATTTCTTCGGTCATTTTATTTCGTTTTAAAGATTTTATCATGGGAGCCACTTTTGTTTAGATAATTCTCATTTCGGATTATCAAAATCCCAATTCGGATAATTGACGTTTTATACAATCGATGATTAACTCGAGCGTAAATCGTTATTTTTTTTTGTTAAATTGACATTTTTGGTTTTTCGCATTTTAGAATGACAGTCTATCCACCACCACCGGCGAAAGGAGGGATAGCGATAAACACCGAGGACTACGTGTGCCTCGGTGAGGATCAATTCTTGAACGACGCAATAATAGACTTCTATCTGCGATATCTGACCCTCGAGGTGCTCTCAGAAACCGATCACAATCGGACCCACGTATTCAGCTCGTACTTTTACAAACGGCTGACGAGCCCGCACGCTCAGGCGGGCGAAAGCTCCCCGTCGTTGACGGCGGCTGCCCGACGACACGCCAGAGTTCAGAAGTGGACGAAAAATGTCAACATATTCGAGAAGGATTTCATCATAATACCGATCAATGAACAGTGAGCATATACGATTCGTTTTTTCTCTCAAAGACGAATTAAATTTTCGACTTTGGATGCAAACGAAAATCTTGTTTTTTTTTAGCAAATATACAAACATGTTTTACAATTCTCACTTATCGATTTATAAAAAATCTGCAGTGTATTATTTAGGATAATAATGGAAATTCGAAAAGTTTGAAAATTTCGTTGCTAAAAAATGAAATCTGGATTTTATTTGATTTGTTGAATTAAATTTGTTAAATTCCAACTTCCGGTTGAAATTGTCCATTCAAATGACTTCGAAATCGTAATTAGGATTTTTCATATCTGACAATCAAAAAATTCAATTTCTGTCTTCGTCGTTTCAGCGCTCATTGGTTTTTGGCGATAATATGTTATCCCGGCCTTGTTGGGAAAGTGATCGCGGCGCCGCAGCCACCGAAGGAAAAAAGCGCACAAAAGGCTGCCCAGAAAAATAAGAAGTCGAAAGAAATGAAGCTTCACGCCTTGACGATCGGGAGTACAACGATAACCCCGGTCACGACGACTATCACGATCGATCAGTTGGACGAGGGTTCGGAAAGGGACGAAGCGGAAGGGGACGATGATGAAATGGAGATGGACAGTGATGACGAGGTGAGTTTTGTTACCCGACCGTGGTATCGATAAATTGCAATTACGCGGTTTCAGGGCTCACTGAATCTTTATCTTTATTTTCGAGTTATGAGAATTAATACGTGATGGATATTGATTTCAGGAGGAAACAGAGAATCAAGAGGAAAACAGCGGGAAACCGTCTCCCAATTCTTCGAGTCAAGCCAATACAGAAGTGAATCAGAAGCCTATTGTAAAAATGTAACTATTCTTCTGTTACATCGAATTCAATGCTTATCTCTACGAATTGTCTGAAAAGTTTTTTTTTCATTATTTAATTTTCAGTCTTTTTACGAATATTCAATGAATACGAAAACGACTTATTTTTGCAGACCATGTATACTGATATTCGACTCGCTGGCCGGTGCTAGTAGATCACGCGTCGTCGCGACGCTTCGTGATTATTTGAGTTGCGAGCACGTCGCTAAAATGGGCACGGAAAGAGTCTTCTCCAAAGACACGATCAAGGGCTCCTCACCGAAAGTCCCGCAGCAATCGAACTTCACCGATTGCGGGCTCTACCTTTTGCAATACGTTGAGAGCTTTTTCCAGGCAAGTACTGTACATTGCTTTTTGTAAACTTACAGCGAAACGTGAATTTTCTGAACTAATAGAGCTGGATCATTCAATGATGAGTGAATCCGAATAGTTTATTTATTTTTCTACTTTATAATATTTCGCGCAGGCGTAGGATCAAATTTTCGTTCGATCCGGCTTAATGAGAATTCTGAACCAAAAAACGTGTTTTTCATTCTCAGAATCCAATAAGGAGCTACGTATTGCCGATAAAAACATTGAAACAGTGGTTCGAGGAGATCGTGGTGACGAGAAAGCGTGAGGAATTGGCTAAACTTCTGGTTAGGCTAATGAATCAGACAAAAGGTGATAAAACTATAACTCTGCCGGTTGTACAATTTCCAACACACGATGGTAAACTCAGGCCGAAGCCAGAAACAACGCCGGAAATAAAAGCGTCGAAAACGGAAGCTGAAGCGAAGAAGAAAGTGACACAGAACGCAGCAAACACGTCGTCGTCTGCAATGAACGTCGACGACAAGACGAGGCTTGTTGCACTTAGTTCAAGCAGCGTATTGACGACTGCCGAGAGTGCCGGCGAGAAACCGGAACTTGTGACGAGAACGACTACCGTTTATCAGATTATTCCTTGCACTTCGTCACCGTTGAGTGCAGGGTCAGGAGATAGCTCACAGGAAACATTATTCGATGCTAAACCCAAGTAATTCATGTCATTTCATTTATCATTGTTACTCGTTGCCAAAAATAGTCATTCATGATCTCTCGTATCTGTGATATGAGCGTAACAAGTATTGGTGCAATTTGTGGCTGATGACCTAATTTTGTCAAAGGAAAACCCACTTTGAGGACTGGAAGCTGAAACGTAGTTTAATTAGTAGCTTTTGCGACGTGATGCTGTCAGCTTCAAAGCGTATTGTTTGCAAACGGCACTTACGAAATAATCTCCATGAGATCGATGATACAGGCTCAATTTCGAGCGATACATAAAAAATAATTTTCACTTGCTCATGTTTTTTCATTGAAATTGAATATTTTTATTCCACGGCTACGTATAATTTCCATTAATTTCCATTCACAAATTTTCGAAATCCGTTTTCTCCGCGTCGATTAAGTTTACGGCGAAAAATTGAACGTCAATCTTTGTAGGATTCATAGAGACAGAAATAGATGCTTGAATTTTACGATAAAAATTTTTCCGTATTGAGATATTGCGATTTGAAAATTTTGACTATCCCACACTCGTGTGTCACGTGGTACGTCTTCGACATGTCCGTAAAGACATTGCTTTGATATTCGATCGATACTTCGATTTATCGCCGGCAGATGTCACTTCGCTATCTGACAGATCTCTAATGTTTGAAGAAACATCGATAAAATCGTACTGATCGTTCCTATCGCTGATTTCAGGGCACCGAGTGGTACCCTGTCGTACCTGAGGAACAAACGAATACCGAGGCATACTCGGGACCAAGACAGCCAGGAGAATCAGCCTACGTCTGCAAAGAAACACAAAGGGGACAACGAGAGCGTATCGAGAAGTTCGAGCGGTAACAATTCGACCGCGAGTTCGCCGATCGTTGCGACCGCTAAACCCGTCATCGCGACGAACAATGATTCCTGTAAATAAATCTCTCACCTCCTCCTAATTCCCTCATTCATTTCCATTCACGAGTCCTTTCTTATTCCTCCTCGGACGACGAAAAAAAAGAAGCAAAAAAAAAAAAAAGAAAAGAAAGAAGAGTATCAGAACCGTCCCTTCCTCAGATCCTTCGCCTTGTGGCCGATCCTCCGAATTTGCGAATATATCCACCTTTTTTATAATGTTAAACGTTTTAATGAAGAAGAACAAAAAAAAAAAAATTACAACAAAACACGAAGCGATAAAAGGAGCACTTGGGAGAGTCCGTTTAAAGGGACGCGACGATAAAGACCGAGTAATCATTTACCTATGTAACAAAGTATCTAGCGTTAGTATACTTCGTAAGGTAAAAATTGAGAAAACAAAAATAAAATGAGCCCAAAAATAAGAAAAGAAGAGAGGAAACGAAGTTACATCGAAGAAAAAGAGAAAAGAAGGGGAAAAAAAAGACGCGAGTTTCCTCAATTATTCCGTTACTGTTTTCTCTCGAATCTGTTTTTACTTAATTTTTGTTCGCTCGACGTTTCATTCTTTTCTTTCTTTTTTTTTTTTTCCTTTCATTTTCTCTTTTCATTTACGATGAGAATATTTCTGCTGTCTTCCTTGCGGGGAAACAGGTACAAGGTGACAACGAATAAAGCATAAATGACTTGTAGAATAATCGTGAAGATTCATTGAGAGAAAAAAAGAGAGACAGACCAATCGCTATTTGTACAACGGGATTTATATTTAGCCGGAGTTTAAACGATGATTCGAAACTTTTAGCGTTGACGTCTTTCCTGATTAATTCTTGGTGTTACACGGTTAGCCCTTTTGCATTGGAATCGAGGGAAATTCAAACGATCTATTTTTAAGCTCGAGGCTGAGTTTCGGCGACACTTCAAAACTCCACTAGCGTTTATTATTCGCGTTTATATCTGTACGAGTAGGGGCTTTTTTTTTTTTTTTGTTCTTGGCAGTCCCGTTTTCGAGACCGAGCTTCGGACACTTTGCCAATCCTCTTGGCCTCGAGAATACACTTTGTACGCTCAAATAGAGCCCGGTACCCAAGAACTCAAGAGCGAAAAGTGCCAGCGGACGTATCGAGAAATCGAGCTCGGTCGTCCGTCCTCGAATATCGGTATGCTTTACGGGCTTTAAAAAAAAAAAAAAAACGCGAGAATCGGTGGGACATGAAAGAAGTGCAGCGGGGAAACGAGACTATGCAAACGATAATCGAATCGCGCTCAACGTTACTATCGTCCAACGAGAATACAAACGGGAAATTCGCTTGTGCTGGTGAAACTCGTTTTCTGTACGTACGGGGTTTCTAATTGCTCGAGGTACGAACAAGCTTCTTTTCACGAGTTCCCGCGATTCGAACAACGTCGCTTCCAAACGCGTTCGATCAATGCGGAAGTTCAAAAATACCCAACTTCCGGTTTACGTCGGTTTCCATTGTCTATTTTTATACTTTTCAATTTTACAAATACGAATTTTCAATTTCATGGCATAATGGGATTCAATTTCATGGGATTGACGACTAATGTCAACGTGACGCAAAACTGTCCTTTCTTCGGGGAAAAGAATGTGAATTGTCATTTTTTTCGATTTTTTTTGGGCGAATGAAAATTTAGTAAAAATTGCATCGAGAACGTTTCTATTTACTATTTAATTGCAAGTTTCAATTCACTAATAAAATTGGAAGTTTCAATTTACTATTAAATTTAAATTTAATTAAAATGAAAATTAAAATTAAATTAATTAATTTTAATTAATTCAATTAAAATTAAATTAATTAAAAATTAATTAAAATTAATTAAAATCAAATTTAATTTAAAAATTAAATTAAATTTAAATTTACTACTAAATATCAAATTTCAATGCATTATCAAAACGTTAATGATAACGAAAAAAAAAGATTTCTATCCCTAATTATTGCGATGGAAATTATTTTCGTTTGTCAATTTTTTTTTAATGACAATTTTTTATTTGCAATAAACAATAAGAATTTCTACGCTAGAAAAAAGTGGAAAGATTTTCATGTAGAAGGACATCAAGATGGTTGAGAATGTATTGGCCTTGGCTGTTTCGACCCTGTACATCGTTCTGACCGGTCTAATTGCATATTGGTCACGAAAGTACACCGATTATTACGTACGGCAGCCTTTGATACGTGCTCTCTTCCTCGAGGGAATCGCTACGGCTGAACTATGCGGTGCATGCTTCGAGCTTATCATAAGTGCGTATCAAAATTACACATACTGTTGTTCCCTCCCCCCTTCCCCCTCCCCATTCCTTTTTTCTTACGAACTTTATTAGGCAAATGTTTACGCTATGTTTGTTAACGATTATCATTATTTTTTTATAAATAATAAATAAGTATTATTACCATTCGTTCAGCATTGTTATTGTCGATCGTTGATTATTTTTGGCATGCCAAGTCACTTTGACAACACGTCGGTTTTATCGCCGCTATTTCGAGAACTCGAATTAATTTTTTATTCCCGGTCAACTGAAAGAATGGCATTTTTTTGCTGGTGAATTTTGGATTTTGGATTTTTTAATTGGTACAATTTTTAAATTGTATAATTGGAATGTTATTTTTTCATTCGTTTTCGAGATATTTTTGGTGTTGAAACGAAGCGAATTCAATTTATTTTGTATTCAGACCATTTTTTTTCAAAAGTGGGACGAACTAGTATAGTAATTTATTCGGAAGGCGGAATTTCGAGATTCTTTGGTTCGAACCTGTAAACCTGACGTAGTGGGTGACCCTGAAACTTTTCGATTCTGATGTCTAGCTGTCAAATTGTCAAAAATTGTAATTGTTTGCCATTATTTGTTTTTTTACATAAACATTAGTGGGTAACGTTTATTTTTCATAGTAAATCGAGGGGAAATATGTTTTTTTTTCAAATATCTGCATGGAAATCTAATTCTGTAGGATTAACGAACGATGCGAAAAAATAGATAATAAAATGTGTAAATAATAAAGAAATAAACATTTTTATTTTTAAGAATTTTTATTTATCGATCCGATATTTTATAAATTTTAATATGATTTTATAGGGTTAACGCACGATGTGAAAAAAAAAATACGGAATCAATAAAATCAAATATTAAGAAATTTACATTTTTTATAATTTTTTTTATCGTTTCGAGATTAAAAAAATTTCCATTTTCGTCGAACGGCTTAATATTTTTTACCAAAATTTTTCAGTCGCCGACAACTGGGGAATTTCGATGTACGCAATTTACCTGTTCGTATTGACGATATGGTGGTCAATGAATTGGGGAGACGCGACAGCCTGTCCTTACACTCACATCGAGGATGTCGTTCTCGGATATAAAACCCTGCGAGAGGCTTTTCTCCTCATCTGGGCCGAGCTCGTTGGAGGTCTCGCGATTTTCCGATACGTCCAATTGCTCTGGGCTATTGAGATCGTACCGACCCACAAGAATCGTGCATTCGAGGATTGTACAACGGATCTGCAAGTGCGTTCGACATTCCACGAAAATTTGTTCCATTCATTCTACTCCGACTCATTTCCATTCATATTCAGTTTATTCATTTTCGTCAATTTTAGTTTTATCAATTTCGTCAATTCTAGAAGTTTATTCAAATTTAACAATTTTAGAAGTTTAGTCAATTTTAACAATTTTAGAAATCGATTTAATTTCAACGATTTTCACAATTTTAGAAATCGACTGAATTTTAACTATTTTAGGAATCGATTCCGTTTTACCAATTTTAGAAATCGATTCAATTTTAACAATTTTAGAAAACGATCCAATTTCAACAATTTTAGAAATCGATTGAATTTTAACAATTTTAGAAATCGATTGAATTTTAACAATTTTAGAAATCGATCCAATTTTAACGATTTTAGAAATTGATTCAATTTTAACGATTTTAGAAGTTTACTCATTGTTGACAATTTTAGAAATTGATTTTATTTTAACTATATTAGAAATCGATTCAATTTTAACAATTTTAGAAATCGATCAAATTTTAACAATT
The DNA here is from genome assembly GCA_030522765.1 of Ophioninae sp. B BG-2022a. NCBI lineage: Eukaryota > Metazoa > Arthropoda > Insecta > Hymenoptera > Ichneumonidae > Ophioninae sp. B BG-2022a. The sequence goes on along the minus strand of JAPYZJ010001203.1, from coordinate 7,121 downwards.
TTACAAATCGATCCAATTCTAACAATTTTATCAATCGGTAAAATTTTAACGATTTTAGAAATCGATTCGATTCTAACAATTTTAGAAAACGATCAAGTTTTAACGATTTTAGATATCGATTGAATTTTAAGGATTTTAGAAATTGATTCAATTTTAACGATTTTAGAAACTGATTCAATTTTACCAATTTTAGAAATATATTCAATTTTAACATTTTTAGAAATTAATTCAATTTTAACTATATTAGAAATCGATTTAATTTTAACAATTTTAGATCGATCCAATTCTAACAATTTTAGAAATCGATCCAATTCTAACAATTTTAGAAATCGATTCAATTTTAACAATTTCAAAGCATCACTTATATATCGTCATAAGGGGTTAGGATAGAGCGATAATCCAACGATCTTACTTACTAAATTTTTGCATGCATAAATAATTTTACATCTCTTTCATTCTTTAATTGGGTTATCACGAACATCGGTACTTAGACTCAATGAAAATGATCGATATTCACTGACTCGTTTTTTTTATCATGTTCCACGATGATTTGTTTTTCATTCCAGATCTTCTTTTTTTCTATTCCAGGTACCAGTAATTGTTGGTGCATTGATCGAGTGCATCGCGACTTGCATATGTCGAGTCGTTTCTCGAGCACTGAGCGAAAAGAACGCCCGATTTGGCACTATACTCGACTCGTTCGTTGGCACGACTCTAGTTGTGCTTGGTGAGTAGAAAAAAAAAATACATTTTTGAAAATTAAATATAAAACTGAACTTCTGAACATTTGCATATAGATTTAAAGAATTACGATTACAGTTTATTGAAATGTATTGAATTGTTGGTTCAATGACGATTTTTGGGATTTGTCGTATGGGCGAAGTGATAAGTATGGCGACGATAAGAGGACTGTCAAACGTATATAGAGTTTGGGTTTGCAAATTTCTGTGATTGGATTCAATGCAAATTTCTGTGATACGATAAGTATTGGTGTAATTTGTAACTAGGCTGATGATAATTCTAATTTTGCCAAAAACCTATTTTGAGGGTTGGAAACGTTCTAAAATGTAGTTAAATTAGTCAGTTTCAAAGCTTATTGTTTGCAAACGTCACTATTACGAAATAATCCCCATGAGATCGAAAGTGCAGGCTGAATCGATATTTAAAAAAATGATTTTCACTTGCAAAGTTGAGTTTGAAAAAAAAAAAATGCGAGCACACGGTGCAACTGTATTCCTATCAGTGAGTCCAACCTGTAATTCTCAATTCTCGACAAATCCCAATAACACGAAAAAACCAACAAAAATTCTTTTCCAAAACAGTTTTTTTTTTTTATCAAATTCTTTATCCTAATTTTTTTCCGAAAGTACGAAAATAAGTACGAATACAAGTTTTTCTAAAATTACGAAAATAAAAAAATTGACGAAATATGAAAATGGCGATTCGCAGCATTCAATTATTCCGGTGGATACTTCAACCCGGCACTGGCGACTTCCTTGAAGTACGGGTGTCTCGGGACCACGTTTATGGAACACGTGATCGTTTATTGGATCGGTGCGTGCGCGGGCTCCGTCCTGTCGCTTCGTGCATACGAATTGCCCATCGTGCAAAAATTCATCCATCCACCAAAGGAAAAGGCGCGATGAAGAAAAATCGACGAAACGAAATGGATAAATTACACCGAGGTGCAAACGGATTCAAGCTGAGCTACGATCTCGCGGTTTCGAATTGTACATACGATAAATAAGTGTTGATTCATCAAATTGTAAATATTGGGACGGATAAAAAATATTTTATCAATGCATAAAAAAGAACAAAAATTGATAAAACGAAACAGCACAAAAAAAATTCGATTTTTTTTTTAAATAAATGTGAAAATTATTGAAGATGAAATATCGATTTTTCAATTATTAGAAATTGTTCAATTATTTATTGTCACGATAACGAACTTGAAACGATTGCGAAAAGATTTTCGTCGATTTCCCTGAAAAGAAAAGTGTAATTTTACTCGCTGTCCGGAAATAATAATTAATTATTCTTCCATACATTTAATTCTTTTTTTTTTCTAAATGTTTTGTTAGATTATCATTTTTCAGGTTTTCCTTGAGGATGCTTGCGCGAAGAATCCTCCCTCACATATGTTTCCCATTGTAATATTTTCTTATTTTAAATTCATGCTCTACGATCGTTTGTTTTCACTTGAATTCCTTTTCCATTTTCTTTTTTTTCTTAATCAGAATCTCAAAGTTGTTGATACGTATAAACCAGATTTTAAAAAAGGATTATTCTATTACCCGGATTTCTATAAACCGGATTTTCTAACATCATTTTTAAATGACAAGGGTATGATAAATTCCGTGTTGAAACTTTGCTATAATTATTTGTGTTAAATAATTTTTCCATATAATGAACGATCACCTTGAAAATTGATAATCATTTGATAATTATCAATCAATTAGTAATTATTTATTAATAGCTTAGTAATTATTTATCAATTAATTGTTAATTATTTATCAATCAATTAGTAATTATTTATCAATTAATTGTCAATTATTTATCAATTAATTGTCAATTATTTATCATTTAATTGTCAATTATTTATCAATTATTTATCAATTAGTTGTCAATTACTTATCAATTAATTGTCAATTATTTATCAATTAATTGTCAATTATTTATCAATTAATTGTCAATCATTTATCAATTAATTGTCAATTATTTATCATTGAATTGTCAATCATTTATCAATTAATTGTCAATTATTTATTAATGACGTTCCAAAATATGTCTCCAAGGTTTTCCCTCGAAGCTGACGTATTTCGATGAAACGCGTTTGCGTCAATAGTCGCATAAACCAATATTCGCTCTGACGAAAAACACAAAGAAGTTTCACAAAGAACTTACGTAAGGTCTTCCGCAGATCCGAGTTGTACAAGGCGCAATCTCGCAGGTCTAGATATTCCCAATAATCCCCCAAAACGGATTAGGCTAATTTAATTATTCGTCCACGACCCATTTGAGGCCGGGAGCTTGACGTTTTTCGAACAGAGTTAGGGGAACGTCCGCTGAGGGCTGTCGCGGGTCGTGGAAGGCGAAAAAACGGAAAGGGAAAAGCGTAAAGCTTGAAAATTTTTTTTTTGAAATAATAAAGAAGAAAGGAAAAAAATGACGAAAAAATTCGAATTCAACTGGCGAATCGAAACGCCGGAAATATTTCGAGTGGGCACTACTTTCGACAGGTGGTTCGAGGACAAAGAAAGTACCGAGTACGAGCCCAATTGCGTGTGCAAGGTCGACGAATATGGATTTTTTTTTTACTGGAAAAGCGATGGAAAAGTAAGTAGCTATTATTACATTATTTCGTTATTAAATTATTATTAAATTATTTCGTTAAAAAACAAATTATTCAAAAAAAGTGATGGTTCAACAGAGACTAAAAAGAAATTAAAAAATTTGACGAATCTCGAAAAACAAATTCGACTTTTATTAGCGAATTTTGAAAATTGACGAAGACTCGAAGAAATTTTGTGTTTTCAGGACGGAGACGTGATAGAACTCGCTCAAGTGAGCGATATTCGTTACGGTGGTACTCCGAAGGTAAAAAAAAATAATTAAACAATGTTTTTGCGAATAAATTGGTGGTTTTCGGAAAAAAGGGATTTTTTATCGAAACTCTTCGACAGGATCCAAAATTATGCAATAAGCTGAGCAAGCATGGGACAATGGAACAATTGGATGAGAAAAGTATAACGATATGCTCGGGGGTTGATTACACGAATATCGTTTATCAGCATATCGTGTGCACGAGTGCACAACAGGCTAAGGTCAGTTTCAAATTACGAACAATGTCAAATTGAGTCACTATTAAAATTTTCATTCAACACGTTTCGTTCACTCGTCATTTTTTTTCGTGGTATCATTTATCTTTACCTCGAATCAAAATTCGATTTATTTTCAGGAATGGCAAGCTGGTCTTCGATTAATCACGCACAACACGAAAGCCAGTAACGTTTGTCCGACCATACAGCTCATGAAACAGTGAGTAATTTTTTTGACCCCAACTTTATTACACTCTCGATGTGCCCTGACTGTCAAAAAAAGCATGATCAGTCATTCGCACGTGGGTGGAATTTTTTAAACACCCTTAAACATTTTTAAATTACGTTTAATCGAAAATTCCCAATACCCTGATTTTTAGTATGAATTGAAATAAATAAATGTAACAAATAGTAAATAAACGCTATATTTTTGGCATTTGTTTACTTAAATTTTAACAATTCTTTATTATACATTTTTTTGTACTTTCGACATTTTTTAAAAAAACATTGTTTCGTTTTTTAGTATTTTTAATTTTTCAAGTTTTTCACGAAACCGTAAAGTTTTGTAAAAAAAAATGTTAAAAATGTTTTGAGAGTAAAATCCGATTGAACTGATTGAAAAAATTATGACAAATAACTATTAAAAATGTTTAATAAATAACTGCTAAATTTATAGCGAATAAATCCGAAAATTTTGTTCAATAATTTCCAATTTATAATTTTAGCATTTATTTACTTTATGCCATTGTTTATTTATCAACTTAAGCAAATAATTTCTAAATAAATATAAAATAAATACTAACTACTGAAAAAGCTAGGAAATACTAATTATTCAGTTAAAAATTAGTGATTTTTGAGTTTTTATTTTTTATAAATAAATTTCGATACTTTTAATTTTAACAATGAAACGTATATTTGTAATTTTTTATTGACACTCAAGTTGGATGAGATTGACGTTTATGGTGGACGCTAAAGGGAAAGTTCCCGTGAAGGTAATATCGAAAACTTTTGCCTCGGGAAAAACGGAAAAGCTCGTTTACCAAGCTTTGGCGGAATTGGGATTGCCCAATGGAAAGGTTGGTTATTCAAAATCGTATATGTATTCGTGGATGATAAGAACGATTGTTGGTAATATAATAATAATTAATAAATATTTTTTTAATAAAATTAAATTATAATAAATATTTTTTTCTGAACGACAGAGTGACAAAATGGAACCGAATCTTTTCACACTCGACAAGTTTTCGGTCCTTTATCACAAGCTGTGTCCACGCAACGACATCGAAGAACTGTTCCAGTCGATGTGAGATTTATTTTTTCACAATTCTCATAAAATAATTTAGGATTTGTGATTTTTGAAAATTATAATTTTTGAAAATCATTTTTTCCGCAGCACCAAGGGAAAAAGCAATGCCATCACGGTTGAACAGCTGGTTTGCTTCATGAATGAGAAACAGCGCGATCCACGTTTGAACGAGATCATGTATCCGTTGTACACAGAAAAGAGATGCTTAGAAATAATAAACGATTACGAGCTCGACGAAAAAATGAAGTCTGAAAGTGAGAAAAATTTAGCTAAGAAAAAAATGAAATAAACATTTTTTTAAATAAAAAATTAATTAAACAAAGCAAAAAAAGTACTAATAAATTTAGAAAAAAAACAAAAAACGTTTGTGAGGTTAAGCTATTATCAATAATCTACTATAAAAAATCAGGGCTTTTTTCATAACAAGAAATAATTTTATTTGTAATATCACAAAAAAATATTAATAATCGAAGTATTTTTTAAATTTTTTAAAAAATGTAAAAAACGTTCGAATTCATGGAGCTCAATGATGATAACGATGTAAATTTCGTGTAAAAAATAGAACTAAAATTTTTAAAATAAGCAACAAAAAAATTCAGTGCATTATTGAGATGAACGTTTATTATTTTTTTTTGTTTATAGAAAAAATGACGAAGGAAGGATTCATTCGTTATTTGATGTCGGACGAGAACGCTCCAGTCTTTCTCGACAGATTGGACGAGTACATGGATATGGATCAACCTCTTGCTCATTATTACATCAATTCGAGTCACAATACTTATTTGAGCGGTCGACAAATCGGTGGCAAAAGTACGGTCGAAATGTATCGACAAACTTTGCTGGCAGGCTGCAGGTAAGTTCTTTCTCCAAGAGCCCACTCCATTTGGAACATTTTTTTTACAATTCCTCATTTTTTTTTTTACATTTTCGAAGATTTATTTACACATTCGAAATAATCTTTTTACACTTTCGACATTTATCCGCACTTTCGAATTTTTTTTACACTCGCGAAAATTTTTTTTCACCTGTTCACATTTTCGAATTTTTTTATCATTATCTCAAATTTTTGTGCAGATTTAAAAAAACATTTTTGCATTTTCGAAATATTTCTTACACTTACGATATCATTTCTTGACCATTCGAATATTTTTTTACACTTGCGATAATTTTGTTAACGCACTCGAAAATTTTTTTCGAGTCTTTAGAAAATGATTTTGACGTTTCCGAAATTTTATGTACGCATTAAAAAATTATTTCGCACATTCGAAAAAAAAAAGATGCGTGGAGTTGGATTGCTGGGATGGAAAGGGCGAGGACGAGGAACCAATAATAACCCACGGGAAGGCGATGTGCACTGACATCCTTTTCAAAGATGTGATAGTCGCACTGAGAGATTGTGCTTTCGTCACGTCCGATTATCCCGTCATACTTAGTATCGAAAATCACTGTTGCCTCAAACAACAGTACAAATTGGCGAAATACTTCGACGAGATACTCGGCGATTTGCTGCTGAAGGAACCCCTTAAAGATTATCCAGTAAGAACTCAAAATAATTATTTTTATGGGATTTTTTTTCTGAATTTATTAAAACGGTGGAAGCACTACGATTGGTCGATTGAATGATGACTGATCAATGAAAAAACGTCAAAAATGATTCCAGCTGGAGCCGGGCTCCCCTTTGCCACCCCCTTCAGCTTTGAAACGAAAAATTCTTATAAAAAACAAACGGTTGAAACCGGAAGTGGAAAAGGTCGAATTGGAGTTGTTCATGTCAGGACAATTCGAGGGAAAGGACGATGTAGTTGAGGACGCGAGTGCACCAGCAGCAAAAGCCCCGGAGGTTTGTCGAACGTATTATTCGAATACCAAAAAAATGAAATTGAATTGAAATGAAATTAAATTGAAATGAAATTGAATTGAAATGAAATTGAATTGAAATGAAATTGAATTGAAATGAAATTGAATTGAAATGAAATTGAATTGAAATGAAATTGAAT